>JAUMTS010074010.1:0-10628 GCA_032273385.1 Ophiopholis aculeata | reverse complement strand
CGGATATTTACGCAGTACTACGCAGTAAACGCTAGGGTTTTAAATACGCGTCCACAAATTAAAATGACTAATAATAGATCATATTTCTTCAGAAGAAATAAAAGATTAAATGCCTCAAAGCATTAACTTACTCTTACTACTTGGCAATGTAGGGGTTTCCTTGGTTTCTGTCTTCTTGAGGGCTGATTTGTCAAACTTTGTGACTCCGGTCAAATCTGCTTTGTCACCCATTATGTTTGTTAGGCTTGGTATTGTATCAATCAGACAAAGTAAAGTTTTTGCAGTGCCTGAAAAAGTAAACATATTGCTTTAGACTTGGGGTGTGAGCACTGAGATAAATTGAAACAGAACAATGACAATCCTTGCAAGATTAGGACAGAGAAGTGGTGAGTGTTCAATTTCATAATTAGCTGATGAGCTTGAAACGAAAACTATGCTGGCACGTTGCACCTGAAGTGCTATACTAATATTTATATTCCTCGTGACAGTGCACAGGACTAGCTTGAATTTATGGCTTACACGCACTCGTTACGCATGCGTTGTGCATAGCGGACTTTGATCGCGCAGTTGATAAATGCCCGCGCTTGGGAAGACGCCAGCAATGATATATTGTGTTCATCTAATTACGCGCCAACTCTACTGTCACGATGAAACGCATATTAGTATAGAATGCCAGGGAGTCAGGGACAATCTGATTCTCCTCAACTAAATTACAAGAACCCGAATCTTGTGAACTGTTCATGATTTGTTTTTTATTTGTAAGTATCAAACCACTACTAATGCACAAATTTCTTTTGGATGATCATTCTCACAACATAGCTTAGGTCCAGCCGATAGGTCAACATTCCTACCCCCTGAGACTGAGTGAGATGTGGTTGCTATTGGATGGAAACTATTTCCCTACACAACATAAAAGGAATGACAAAATAATCTGATGTAACTTGAATTAATCAAATCATCATATTATTATTAGGGCAATTTAGCCAAGTAAAATGAAATACCTATAGGCCTACTAAATATATATGCATGTTTACTTTAGCGTCCCCGCCCTCCTCCTTTTTTTAAATTCTGTAATTTTTGTTTCAGTTTGTATTGTAAACTTTCAGTTAAAAAAGTTTGTTTTGTCCTTTAGGCTTAGCAAGTTAGCAGCCAGAGAAGTCTGAGAACCTGCCTTGTCCCAGGGCAGGTTCTGGCAAAGCGAAAGAGCATTTGCCGGTTCTAAATTCGCTTGAATCAACATTTGCGAGTATTATGTGAGTTCTCCCAAATCATGTGTCCTAAAAAAAGTAAAAGCCAAAATACCTTTTTGGCGTCATACGCAGTCATTGACCTTGTGTTGCCTGCTGCTGACCTTGCGCACGAACGGGTGCGTTCGCAAAGTCATGAGCGTTATTATTGCTTGTTTTTACAGATACCACGCAGTCATTCTCAACACAAGCCGAGCGTACCGCGCAGCTAAAAAGGTGTGAGACCAAGCGTAATCATGTTTTCTGTGCCAGTGGGCCCAATCAACAAACAGTATACTGTTGATAGGGGGCATCTGTCATCATGGCAAAGGGGTGCCAAGGCCAAGGCAAGGGGAACGGGCTTGACTTCCGGATATTACTCAGTGCTACGCAGCTTACATTACACTGGGGATTTTGCGAACAAGTTCACAAAATCAAGCAATAATTTTCTTCTTCCAATTATAGTGCATACCTCACTGATTGAGTTTTATCTCACTGCCATGACTGCGGATTTTTGAAGTCCATATATATGGCATAAGTATTGACCAGAAACGGGCGTTGAGAACAGTTAGGGCCAGGTTTACCCTACTCTTGCAAAACTGACTGCGATGCATGTACAGGTATGAATCAATGAGTCCTGTACATGGTCATGGGACCAACGCCCGCGTTGCCAACGCCGGCTTAAACGTTCCCTCTGTCAGGACGGCATTCTCTCGTGAGCATTTACCCAACTCTAAGCTTAAAGACTCGCCACGAGGAGCGGAAGGCTGAATTTGACTCAGTAGGTCATATCAAAGCCAGATAACGACATAGCATAGTTAGGGACCGGCACATCCGTGTGGTGGCGCTATAACATTGACTTGATAATTATCCCCTATGTAAAAGTGTGCCGATTTTGAAATTTTCAATTGCCGTTGACACCCCTTTTAAAAAGTAGAGTATTCCATACCAAATCATGATTTCATTGGCTGAAACTGGTCACATGTCAAGAAAATATATGAATAAGTAATTAACCAGTGACATTTTTTTCCCGGGTCAAAAAATTGTCATCGCCAGAGTTCAGCGAAAATCATGTAAAAAAACGATCATTTTAAACCTCCGATTTCTCCAAAAAATCTTTTCCTGACAAAACAGTGAGTAGAATTGACAAAAAGAACGATAGTTAATTAACTTAAATGATTTATTGGTTATTAATGAATATGTTGCTATTTTTTGTTATCAGTTGGGCAAAATCAACTTGTTAAAACACGCCAAGTACCTTACGCATGCTCCCACAGCACTGTCCGTGGAAAAACAGCCCGTAGAGTGAGCCACTGGTACCGTTGGAATCCGAACTTTGAAAATTTCCCCGTATAAAACGATGTTTTGAATCACTCCATTTTCGACACTTATATTTAATTTTAAGTCAAGAGAAAATAATATAGTGTTGATTAATATGTTCTCCAACTAATTAGTTCAAAAATATTAGATTTTAGAATGTTTTTCATGTAAAAAATGGAAGATTCAAAACGGCATATTCAGTGTGCAGTGTGTGTATGCAGTACGGCGTGCATGTGTTGAAATATACAGACAGCAGCAAGCACATGGTGATTGCGCTGGATAATCGCCGTTGTGTGCGCTCGGTGTATTGAGTATGTGTGTGTATGTTGCTTAGTTATATTGAGCTATTGCGTCGCGTCACGCGATAAGGAACAATGAGCTAACTAGTTCGTATTGATTTGTACAGTGCGTGTATTATGAATGGACAAACAAACTTGTTCACATTCATATGTTAATGAGTGTCGCAAAATCAGCTGTTGGTAGTAAACAAATGATAAAATGAATACTGTTATTCATATTTGTGTACATGAATATTTTTACTTTGGTATAAATGATGAAGGACTTAAAATATTTATTAAATATTCCTGTTATAATAAAATTAATATACATGTACATGAAAATATTTGGGTACAATTTTTATTTTTATTAAATTTAAAAAGTTATTTTTTTGACTGATAGTCTCACGATAATTTACTTTTGTAGTTACATAGCATAGGTTTTCTTAATATTCATTACCACTTTCTTCCTTTATTACTTTTACCCTTTGTCATCTTGATCTTAAAAAATGTTTTGCCTACATTAAAATGTACACTTACCTTTATTGAGACTTGGCGATGCTTCGATTTTTATAACTTACCTCTTTTTGTCGTTGATCAAATCAAAACTTGGTTTTGATACCCAAGACTTGATACCTATTTATCTAATGTGATCAGTTGTCCGAAATAGTGTTTGATATAAATGTTAAAAGAAATAAAACAAGAACAAACTACAACTTTTTCCACATCTTAGCAATTTATTTATTCACATGTTATTTGAAAAAGAATGGTAAATAGTTAACAAGATTTGTTTAAAAACAATCTTCTGGCAAGCCCATCACCATACCAAAAATGTTATGTCATGCGTGGAAAAACTGTTCAATTGTTTTTTTACAAAGTATATATCTACTGAATAATCCAAATTTTCACTACATAAGTTGCTCAAGTTACGCCATGAAATTCATAAGCATATATGCCATAGCCAGGAAACAAGCTTTGCGGAAGTAATAAAACAATATGCAAACATTCTTGATTTAGAATTACAAATTTCCAAGAGAAATATTGAGTTTGCTTAAAGGGTTTCATGATCAGTTTACAATTTCTTTTTAATTTCAAATTATAAATCTTTGATAATCAGTTAAACATTTCCTCGTTAGCTCAGTGGTAAGAGCGCCAGACTAGCTTTATACTACTGCTTGTAGAAAATACACTAGATCTGGAGGTCCCAGGTTCAAGTCCTGGACAAGGAAATGATTTGACAGTTTGGGTTCCAAATTATTTTGAAAGAATTGAGAAATAAGACTTGCAAGCTTCGGAACATCTGTAGTTAAAAACAAGTCATAAAACCCAACCCAGGCAACCAAAAATAGAAACTTTTGATACAATATTTCAGTATCAAATATAAATAAGATACCAAAGTAATACACAATAGTGAAATATCCACAAATTGTTCTTTCATGAAAAAAACTAACATTGTTAAATTTTCTTCTTTCTCCATCTTTTGTTATTTATTATTTTCAAATCAAATTTTATTTTGCCTTAGTTCTCAAATCAATTTGCTATTTAAGTTCGAATTAAGTTAAGTTTACTACAGGTCATCATCATCATCATGGAGGGAGCAAAAGGGGATGGGCAGATTGGGCCAAAGTCATCGTCATTGGGAATATCAATTAGAGGGGTGTCAAACATACACGTCAAAAGGTCATCGTCAGTCATCACCAACTACGTCATCCAAGAGCTACTAGAGTATAAGAATAAGTTTAATTTGTCAGAGGATCAACTTTACACATGGGTGGTAGAGATTTGTTTAAAGAAGGGGGTCCACACCAATGCATCGCAATATACGGTCATCAAGAAAATGAAGCGGGTAGGGGACAAGGTGAAGCAACTGAGGAGGGTACAGGATTCAAATCAACGGGAGGAGTTTTTGTCAAAGCCATTTTTTTTACCGTCAACTTCATCAAAGTCATCGTCATCGTCAACAGAAATTCAACCAGAACCACAGAGTGAAATCGAATGTGTCAAAACGAAACTGATCACGAAACAAAGTCAATGTAAGACTTTGAAACAAAACTTGAAAAGAAAGTCAAACACTTTGGATGGAAAAATTGAAACAATAAAAAAACAAAAAAACGAATCATCTCTTCTGAAACGATCAATAAAAAAACACAAAGAAACGCCAATTAAGAAAAGGTTAGAAACTCTCTCAAATCAGAAATCATCTTTGCAACATTACCATAGGAATAAGAAATTAAAAAAAGAACTCATACCAGGGCCTATACAAGGAGAGGATGATTGTGAAATGTTAGAACAAAAACTCAAACAGGCAAATCAAACTGTAAATTATCTGGAAATTGAAAATGATAAATTGAAAATGCAACTAAATGAACAACAAGAACTCATACATACTAAGGCAGATGGCAAAACGTATAATTCAGCAATGCACGAAGCAGTTTTTTTTTTACGCAACAGGGGGGTATCATCAGAAAATGTCGGGCCAGTTATTCAACATGTAGTCACCAAATTATCGAAGAAAAGAGTAGTGGGGGAGTTGCCATCTGCCAAAACAGTAAATAGAATGGTGAGGGAAATGGGAGAGTTATCTAACATGCAAATTGCAGAAGAACTCATACAAGAAAAGGATTTAACACTAAAATATGATGGGACAACAGTAAAAAAAACACACTTGGGGGAAATTCAACTGGCATCAACTTCAAAGACCTATACACTCGCAATCTCAGAAATGACATCCGGTACTTCAGACGCATACTTAGACACAATAACACAATCAATTAACGATATACAAGATTCAAGCAATATTCCAAATGTAAAAACACACTTACTCACAAATATATCCAACACAATGACCGACAGACACATAGTAAATAAGGCGACAAATACAAAACTTCAAGAACTCATACATGAAGAGAAAGAGGATGTTGTTATTAATCAATTTTTTTGTGCATTGCACCCGATTGAAACATTTGCAAAAACAGCTGATAAGTGCATAGGGAAGTGGGAGAAGGAAGGCAATCTCGCACCAACCCAATCCTTCAGGAGTCGAAGTTGTTCTTATACGCAGGGTATTATTCAAGCTGCCTTGCGCTTGAAGGAGAAGGATGGTGCGGGCTTGCCTTCCGAGGTTGAGACCTATCTTAGATCAGAAGGTATCCCCTCCAGTATATGTGTTCCCTTTCTTGGTTCTAGATTCAATATTTTGTTTTTCAATGCAGCTGGTGTATATTATTTAGCCCCACATTTTGTCAAATTATTGAGTAAAATCACTGGTACAACAAATTCGCTTCATACAGCTCTCCTACAAGACCTCCAACTCCCTAAATACTTAGCAGCCATCAGAGCCCTTGGATTAATAGACAAAGTGATTTCTGGCCCCTGGATGCGACTGGCAGATGCCCCGAACAACATTCTTGACATGAACCCTCACTATGCCCACTTCGTACATCAATTAGACCTATGGATTAAAGACCCTACCCCAATCCTCAACGGCACATCAGGAACTATTTTCCCCTACCAAGAAACCAACCTTCATGACGACGACATCTACAATAAATTAATAGAATCTACAGACGAAGATAACACCACCAAAGACCTATTGACTAGTATATTACAAGGAATATTTGACGACGCGACCAGACAACTTGCAGACCAACTTCCGGGGGGGATTCACAGTGACCCAACATCAGAACTCATACAAAAATCCAAGTCATGTGAATGCAATAATATCAGTGGGGAGCGGGTATTTGCAAAGTGGAAGCAAATTAAAGTACGAGCACCAAATAGTAAACTTTACAACACAGCACTAGTTAAATGGGGGGACAACAAAACAGGGTCATGGTTTGAGAACAAGGGAGACGCAGAAAAGGAGAGTGCGCTGAGAGTGGCAAGAAGGTTAGCAAGAACTCATACCATAAGAGATAAAGAAAGAGATGAAATGTTATTACAGGTTAAAATAGAGAAATTGCGGGAAAAACAAGAAGAATTAGCACAAAAGGCAGATACGGTCAGGCAAAACAGGGAGAACTTAATTGGTGATTTATTGGAGTGTGGGGGGTTGTGGAAATCAAGGGATCAAATGGATGTAGAAATGGGGAAGCTGAAATCGGGAAGGGATAAATTGAAGGCAATTAAAACACAACTTAATGTACGGAAGAAAATTTTGGGGCAGGAAGGGGACTTTTCATTTTCGGTTGATAGAAAGCTTTTAAGTTTGGAGAGTCTTCAAGACAAGTTAGCAGTATTTTTTGTATATAATGATGATGATAATGAACTAACACAAATAATGGCAAATCCAATTTCTTTAGTAAACAAATTAATTTCGCATTTATGGTCAGAGGGAGGAAAAGATGTGTGGTTTAAGGGTGTAGTTAATGAGTGGAAGACAGAGACGGAGGAGTTTAGTGTTCAGTATCAAAATGAGAGGGGGGAGAGTCAACCAGCTGTGTTTTTGTGTGTGGATGAAGTTGTAACGGATATGAAAAATGGGGATTTGGTAGTTTTATGGGATGAGTAATTAAATTAAGAAGGTAGCATCAGAAAACTTGAATTAAACACTTTTATATTTTCTTGAAATTTGATTTGTAAATAGTTTTGAAACATTGGGACTCAGTTGGTTTGAATATATATATTGTGTCTTGTGAAGTTGAATATGAAATATTGAACTTGAACACCAACAAATTTATGAAAAAAATTGAAAATACATAAATACTTTGTGTATATAATTTGATCTTGTATTCCGTAATTTGGATTTTAAAGGCTGATAATTCAATCTATGCAAATTGAAACTTATATGAAAATTTATGAAACTTCAGTGTTTGTATACTGTTTTGCAATATTTTTTTATAAAAAATATGTTCTATTAATTGAGAATTTCAAGTTAAATTTATAAAGGTAATGCAATTCAAATGTAAAATATTGAAGTTTATCAAGTTACTGCCTTCTGATAAGAAATGAAAATTGTTTAAAAATATTTAAACTTATGTAAAATAAGAAAAGTAACATCTGAATATTCGGATGTGTTGTATCAAAGAAATCTTCTACTTGTATATGTTTCTGCCTGTTCTTACATGACACTCTTGGGTCTTGCTTCCCTGTGGAAAAAAGAAATAGATACATGTAAAGTCTGCATTTAGGAATGGTTTATGATCTTAATAGAAAATAATTTTATACAGAGCACATTTAAAAATTGGTGAATCAATTGTGTTTTGGATCAAAACTTAAATTGAATGATTATTTTTTTAAACTATCATTTCAACTGCCAAAGGTGCCAAATTCAGCTACCTTGTCAATTGCAATATTTCACAGGATTTTCAATGCAAGTGTAGACTTAAAATACAATATAAGCCTTCAGTGTACTTAACCAGCTGTAACTTGAGTGTAATATATGTACATATTTGATCAAATGCAAGTATTTTGTAATTTTTGTGAACTTAACGTGTCAATTAACAAAGTTGCCGAATTCAGCAACCTTGTCAATTGCAATATTTCACAGGATTTTCAATGCAAATGTAGACTTAAAATACTGTATAAGCCTAATTGCGCTTTACCAGATGTTACTTGTGTGTACAAATGTAAATAATTCATATTAATTGCTAAAATGCAACGTATTTCGAAGTTTTTTGAATTTTGACATGGCTTCCGAATTCGGAAACCTTTAGAAAATGATAATTATAATATTCATTTTGAAACTAACTTGAGTTTTTTCGTTAAAGTTAATTAAAATTTGACAATTATATATCTCTTGTATTTGACTTATTCATGAATTTTGTATTTTAAGTCTCTTGATGAAGGTTTTATGCATAAAATTGTCCTAAAATAGTATAAAAATCAATTAAATTTGCTTTTAAGCCAAAGAATGACCTTTGACCTCCATTTATACATGTTGCTTAATCCTGCTAAACATTTTGTTATCATAATAACCTGGGTTTTAAAAGTTTCCAGTGACAAAATTAAGAATTTACATTATTTTGACGTGGTTGCCGAATTCTGCTACCTTTTCATTTCATAGGATATCTTGCCAGTTTCCGCAGTTTATTAACTTTTTATGTTGAAAGGTGCTTTTAAGGTGTTAAACGACTCCGAATAAGGTGATATCAGGCAAAAATCTTGCTTATATGCCTTAAAACGGTATATTTTCAACTTTTTACCTGTTTAAAATCAACCTTTGACCTTTGACCTTAAACCTTGTCGACGAAAAAATATTCACTGTCGTAACGTAAGGTAATGGCGTCCTTCGAACATTCCATAAAAATATTCAATTATGCTTACATCAATAACTTAAAGGAAATTTTCATAAAGCCTTCATTAGTAGTACTATACAGTGCTATATGCATATCCCTATACATAAATGCATATATCCTTAAGTTAGGAACGCCAGCGCACCCCGCCGTAGATGGGGCTATACAGTTGGCATCGTTTGAACAACGCAACTGTCACCGGAGCTTTAACAGTGAAAAACACGGCGAAAGTACCGTACAAACTTCACCAATTGGTAAGTACATGCATCATTTTTAGATAAAACACGTTCAATATTTTATCAAACTAGGGGATGGGGGATCTTATTTTTGTATTCACGTTAGTTCGTTACGAAATTAAAATGTGATATTTTATCGTTAAAATCGAAACATTTTCCGTGTAAACTAACCTTCCGAATTCAGCATACTCGTTCCGAAATTAAACTAAGATTTCAAGCTTCATCCGGTAGATCGTAACCTCAAACTTCAGATCGTAAAAGTTTTATTAGTTGTTTATTAAATTAAAGTGTCTAGATGGTATATTTTTTTGCAACTTTTATGTAACTTGTCCAACCAATTTCATGTACATTTCGATCGCCGGCGCCATGTTTACTGTGTGTTTGACAGCAGTGCGCATTGGGTCTGGTAAGTGGCAACTGGCGAGTTGCCACTACCGTACGTAAATCACCGTGCTATGTTTACGTTTTTGGTTGTGTTGTGTTCAGTTAAATTTGATGTTAAAAAGTTGATAGTGAGTTTGTGTTTTATATTTTTGTAGATATTACTTATTTTTCATGACTGATCACTTGATGCCAATAATTGAACATTTTATAATAATCAAGGAAGAATCATAAGAATATGAAATTTATGACAAAAAACTTGACTTTTTATTTTTTATTTAGTGGCTTATATTTTTAAAATAAATTTAATATTTTTCACTTTTATTTATTTTTAGTTTATTTAATAATTGGAAGTAAATATCACACCCAAGGCCTAATCATAACAGGCCTATGGCTTTTAAGAAGGGCTTCTGGACCCTTCAAAAAGGGGGTCAGGTCACAAGATTACAATTTATTTTAGTGAGTGATCCTGATTCAAGTCATGTCAGTATTGACACAAAAACATTAAAAAGGGTTGGGTTGAGAATTTAAAATTTCGCAAATTATTTAAGGGGGGTCAAACCATGAAACCATGTTATTACAAAAGGGTCAAGTCAAAATAATGTTGTTAAAAAAAATCACATTTTTTTTTAAAGTGGGGCAGGTCAAGAAACCATTTTTTTTTAATAAAGGGGGTCTTTTCACAAATTGGCATAACTGTAAACAGATTACAAGTTATTTTTAATTGAAAATCAAAATTTATTTTAAGGGGCATGTCACAAAATGACAAATTATCCAAAGATGATCATTACGAGGGGGTCGAGTCATAAAAGTTAAAAAGTTAAGGATGCACCAGATTTTTTACACCATCCTCGGCAACATATTTTTTCATCACATGTTTTGATCGTTTTTCCAGGATTTTTTTCAGTTATCTGAGAAGCTTCAAGACACTTGCTTTGTCAATTTGGGTGTAATATT
>JAUMTS010073899.1:0-10629 GCA_032273385.1 Ophiopholis aculeata | reverse complement strand
TGTACACCAAACATTGCCAGATGATATGGAAAAAAAGAATCGACAAAGATATTGCTTATAACTGATAATACAGATTGGCTGTATATTGTTGAAATTGGTATAATTTGAGCTAGGTGTGGCAAAGATGGTCTCGGAACGTTCTTGGTGAAATTGTTTCCGCTTATCAAGACAACATCAGTATCGTCAATTGCATCATCTCCAAAATCAATCGATACCACGCTAAAACAGGTGTTGTTTTTAAAAACATTGTTAGCTATTTCAGTAGGTATACGCGACGATGAATAAACATTGTAGGGCACTACTCGTATGACGTCTTGTACAAAATTCTCGAGGAATAAATTGTTATTCAAAATAAGAGCCCCGGATAAAAAGTTCCCATTAGGTAGTGTCAAACAGACTGTATCCACGCCAGTGTTATCAAGAAAACGACTATCTTTTACTTCCATTTTTATTATTCCTGAAAGAACAAGGGCAGACTCTTGATTTCCAGCAAATGTGTTGTGTGCAATCATTGATGATCCATGTCCATTAACTCCTTCAAATGAATCAATACCAACAACGGAATAAAACACACCGCTTTGTGCATTATACGATGCGGATGAATTGACCATAGACATGTGATGAGCATGATACTCTAACGTATGGGATGTAACATCTACTCCATGAATTCCGTTACCATTAAACTCAGATTGTTCAAACGCGATTTCACCATAATCAAAAGATGAAGATAATCCCGATCGTTTATTATTTTCGACAACGACATCCATCAACGCTACTTTACCGTAACTTCGAGTGATGAAAATACCATCATGTTTATTCGCTCTGATATGAGAGCTACTTATTAACAGGCGGCGATATAGATCATCAGATATAGAAACACCATGTCCACGGTTACCCTCGATATTTGAGTTCCTAAGTTGGAGATCGTAGTCATGACCTGCAAAACAGCAAAATTCAACATAAAAAAGTATTATTTCTCAACAGTATTAGAAATATTTGAAGACGGCCTATGTGCTTCACCTTAGCAAGGCGTAAGACAATGCGAAACAACTATCAATGTGTGTGAGGATCGAAAAAAAATTCTCAACAGATTACATTCCGGGTTAACAATTCACCACTTCGCTTGTTTGCATTTAATTGAAAGAAAGAAATAAGTAACAAATTTAGCGTAGCAGAAATAATCGCAAAACTTCAGTTCTGAACAGCACTTGAACCCTTGATCTCCCTTTCACATGTAAGGCGCAATGAATTTATAATGGTTTTATACAGCCAAATCATGGATAAGAGTAGTCCCACTCTGGGACCCTCGCCAAGTCACTGACTCCACCAAGATCACTAACAATCGAGGTGAAGCCTAGAACCGAGGTGCAGGAAACTTTAGCACACATTCTTTTTGCCTTGATATTATAATGAGCTTGTGGTTAGTAAAACAGCAATGTTTGAACCCGAAAGTAGTGCTAGGATAACAGATACATGAAACTTTAAGTTGAGCTGCTCATGGTCGATTTCACACAGAAAAAAGGAGGAAAGACCACAACAGGGCCGACCTTACTTCCTATTTGCCATGGGCGTTAAGAAATTAATGGCATGGGGATATATGCTTCGTCAATCAACCCTTGAGTACACAATGCCTTTATGTATATAACGGTTATTAATTGTGTCAAACGTTAACAAGGCAAATCTAGGAAAGGAAATCGAGTGTATCATTTTACCCACTAAAACATCTCTGAGTCAACTATGCACCGACTAACGATTGGGTTTTAAAATATAATCACAAAAAGCGTCATTTTACACTTTTTTTAACCACAAAGGGATCAAACTTCAAGCCCATTGGAAAGATCCAAATTACCCCGGTCTGACTAAAAACATTAAAAACAGGTTTTACATTGGACCACGTTTGAGGTAAAAAACCGTGTAAAATGCCCATTTATGGTCATACTTTTGACCT
Source organism: Ophiopholis aculeata (assembly GCA_032273385.1). Taxonomy (NCBI): domain Eukaryota; kingdom Metazoa; phylum Echinodermata; class Ophiuroidea; order Amphilepidida; family Ophiactidae; genus Ophiopholis; species Ophiopholis aculeata. The sequence continues at coordinate 8,681 of JAUMTS010073899.1, read as the reverse complement.
CAACTTCTAGTCGGTTCATAGGTGAGCAGGTGTTTTGGGAATTGTGTGTGTGTAACTGGTGGAAATGTGTTAGCCTATTAATAGGTTATGGACGATGAAAAACAGATACAGTTATATTACCCTTTTGAACTGTAAGTAGAATTAGAAGGTCAGCACTAGATTCGTTGCTCGCACGAATGGTAACAGCATTTGTAGAGGTTGAAATCAAACTCCCGTGAATGTCACTTAACATTCGTTTGGACAAGACATCAGATTCATCGGTAGAGTTCCCATTCCAGAACGTAAAACGTGTATACCTACTTCCTGATAAGAGGTAGGCTGTTAACGATGTGTCCGGCGGAGATGAAATGACCTGGAAAAAAGGAAAAGGGCAAGCAACTCATGAACAAAGGGCTAGGTTATAGCTCTAAATTTAGTTATTATGCGAAATACCATTGTCATCATTTTCAGTATAGGTATTGAATTTATCACTTGACAGCATTGCTGTATGTTAATTTCAAGAGGAAATTCAAGCTCGTTTACTCTAACTTCAACAGTTACATTGACAGATTAATAAATAGTCTCTCAGAATATCACCGTTATCATCATTACCACCATCATCATAGTCATCATCATCATCATCATCATCATCATCATCATCATCATCATCATCATCATCATCATCATCATCATCATCATCATCATTATCATCATTATCATCATCATCATCATCATCATCATCATCATCATCATCATCATCATCATCATCATCATCATTATTATTTTGTTTATATCATATCATCATCAGAGTTATTATTTTTATTATTTACTATCATTCTTGTAATTTCCAAACTAAAATATTAATAGAACTATAATGAATTTCATATAAAAGTTGATAGACAATAATAATTAAGGATTGATACCTGTACACATTCATCAATAAATCCAGAATGTTCAAGGTAAACATGATCGTCTATGTCCATCGATGAAGAGCAAAATGGCAAGCGGGGGATATCCAAGGTATCATCCACTCTTGACCACGTGGTAAAGATTCCATTACCATTGTTATTTTCAACAGTACATCCGTCCATGTCTAACCGTCCAAAACCGTCAGATGTAAATGACATGCCATCGCCCTTGTTGTTGACTATCATACAGTCAACAAGTACTGCAGTAACTGCGATATTTTGCCAATGAATACCTGGGCCAAAGTTGTTGATGACATGAACGTTGCTAAGAGGTGGCGCAACATCTACAGCACTTAGAGCAGGACCTGTTCCGGTGAATTGCAGCAAAGTTCCCTCCCCAACGCTACCTTCGAAAAGGGCCCCAGCTGCACTTACATTAACGAAGTTGAGAATGGATGTTGATCGAGTCGTAGGTATGAAATCAACAACTTCGGTGACCAAACCAGCACCCGCCTCCCACGAAATGCCATGCCATGAATATTGGCTATATAGATATGCTGGTCGTGTAGCTGTGAAGGTTATGCGCTCAGTTTCCGAACCGTTGGCTACTAAAGAGCCATTGACCTTGATACCTACGCCTGGTTCAAACTTTAGCTCAACTCCTGGTTCGATTGTAAGTGTTACATCGCTTGCTATGATGATGCTGCTGTTGACAACATAAGGGCTGCTTGACACATCAAGGGTAACATTTTCGTAGATATTTCCTCCAAACACCGTTTGAGACGTTGTTAGCCCCGCAGCTACGGTTAGCAATATCAAGGAAACGGCATACCGCTTATGGATTTCCATAATCTCGCAGCGAAGTCACCGGGCAAATTGCCCGATGTGTAACATGGAGTATTATCCTTATGTTTCTTACTTCCGTTGCAGTTTTTGCCTATTAAAATAATTCAAGAAAACATAATGTTAGTGGTCCTGAGTGAAGGCATCTTAACATTTCTGTCATAGTTGTGGGTAAAGGATGTGATGAAACCCTTGTTGGTGACACTAAACAGTCCGTAAAATCTTGACGACAGCAACACTGCTGGCCAAGCACCAACAAGGCACAGTAGGCCTACTCTGCAGTGTACAATCATTTCAAATACACGGGACATGATGCTGATTGAAACATGTCATAATCTTCGAAAAAGGGGAACAGTAGCACAAGAGAGGCATTAAAGAAGCTATCTGGGAGACGATTGATCATCCGACACTGAACAAGAAGCGGGTTTCCGGTACTTCGCCCGTAGAAGACCTGCGGAACAGATCTCAACGTCGTATTGCTCAAAAACGAAAGTCAAATATTAAAATTACTTTAGCTTACTTCATATATATATTTTAATATATATGTCCTCTTCTCAATGCGGAAGAGCATTCGATTTATTAACAGTAAAGTTCATTTTGAAGCTTTACTAAAAGATCTACTCGGCCATCAGGGGAAGGTCAGGCGAACATTGAAGCTATATTTTCTTTTGTGTTTAAGTTATCGCTCAGTCAGAGCAGGAAAGCTGAGAAAGCGTTCAGCTTTCCTGGTCAGAATAAACAAGAAATCACACCAAAACAAGCAATGTCTTTAAAAAGGACAACGTCTCAGGTTTAACCAGCTATTATCATGTGTACGGCTTCGTTCACGCATGCCGCCCTACTTTTAATTTGTTTTAGTTATGATTGTAGGGTTAATACAGTGTGAATGTTATCAGTGCTCTATAACATCGACTTGTTCGCTGACTACCATACAGCCAATATGCAGTGTTTATTCCATCATTTCAATGTATTCGTTGTCCCTTTGTTTCAGGTTGACCTGCTCATTTTTGGAAGTATAAATAGGCATATATATGTAAAAATCAAAGCATTATTATGTAAAAGGGGATATGGAAGGAGGAACCTAATCCCACTGGGGGCAAACAAAATAAAGTAGTCTACCGCCCTTTGTATCTGTTACTTGTTAATCTATTTTATTTTAGCATATTTATCAATTGATTGACAGTCCTTTCAATGCAGCCAAATTAATATATGTCATGACAGATTCAAAACTAATACATACTCAAATATATTTAAACATGTGTAAAACAAGAAGTATTTTTTAGTAAATTGAATTTTTGAAAACAGTGCGGTTATTTTTATCCTGCAACCCAGTTTTAACCAATAAATAGCCTTCGTGGATGAAGCACAATAACCTATTATGCCCTTGTGATGGTTCTTCCATTTTGTCAATGCTGATGTGTAAAACTTTTAGTATTATCATGATTATAGTAGTACAGTCTAACTTTCTATCACTCCTTTTGCCGCACTTTTTTTCATCTTCACAGTGCTAGTGGGCGTGTGAAAACCTGGTCTAGAGGAAACAAGTCTGATTATGGAATTAGGGAATTTAATTACTCTAGAGAGCATCCTCTATCAACAGCCTAGAAACACCCCAAGGTAGGATTCGGATGTAAATAGTTTGACACATCAGTATTTTCAAAAATGGGAGAACCACCACAAGGGCATAATATAATGTGTTTGTTAAAAATGTGTTTCAGGATAACAATAACCGCACTGTTTTCAAAAATTCAATTTACTAAAAACTACTTCTTGGTTTATATAAATGTTTAAACATGTTTGATTATGTATTAGTTTGTAGTCCATTTGGTCGGGTTGTCATGACATCAATATTAATTTGATTGCTTTGCATAAGCCTGACATTCAATTGATAAATATGCTAAAATAAAATAGATTAACAAGTGACTGATACAGAGGGCGATGGACCACTTTGTGATCAATGAATCTTTAACCACTCTTACTTCACCAATAAAACACCACAGATTATTTATGTAATAAACATTATGATATATAAGTGTGACATGATTGCAATTGATTGGTTGCCCTAAGTAGGAACATCCCTTTTACATAATAAAGCTTTTATTTTTACATATACCTCCAGCAATGTGCAGGACAACCTAAAACAAAGGGACAACTATTAAAGTAAAATAATGGAATAAACACTGTATGGTAGTTGTAAATAGGCCTACCGTAACAACACAGGTCCTCGTTAAAAAGTATCTCAGGAATCTAAGTAAAAATAAACACCACCATAATTTTTTAAAGGACATCCGCACCACGGGCCGAGTCAGCAAGTGGACCGAGACGCGTGGACCACACTGTCGGTGTCATAAATCCTAACCCGGGGTCATCTCGGGTGAATACCTGTAATCATGCGCGTGAACAAAAACGCGGAATTTGGGTCCTTTTTCAGGACCAACAACGCTCATTTTCTGAAATAAGGGTTAGGTACCCTTCTCACATGACTCATCCGCGCTAAGGTAACATTTTTTCAGACAGTGATAAAAAGTATAAATCGACGAATTTTCCCCTATTGTTTAGTTATATTCATCTCAGATTTCAACCTATTTTGTTACCCCAGGAAGTTGAGCTCTCAAACCCTGGTTACCCAGACCACGGGACCATGATGGACAACGTTGTTTTGAGTTCGTTCTGATCTGAGCAAAAAGGCCAATCTTGCGCAAGAAACTTGGCCCTCAATAAAGCTTAAGTGTTCAATTGAATAGCTGTATTACGTCATGTTCCTTGAACAATATCATTGAAGATGAAGGACTGCTCGCGATAGCTGAAGTGGTAAAGAGATCGACCGTGTTACTATATGGTAGGTGTGATTGCCCACAAATTATTTTGTTTCCAATTTTCAAGGATGTTCACGTTTTATAGTCATGATCGGGGAATGGACATTATGATTAAAGATAACTTGATACCAGGTACATCCTGTTAACTGTCAGTCTATCCTCGTAAAGGGGTGTTATGTTTACTTGAATAGTAATGAGGTTCAAGGACGTCCAATGCTAAAGGTCACCTAATACATGGCAAATTCAAGGTAATCCGAACTCACACGTGCCAAGCTATAATAACTAATAGATAGAATGCAACAGTACTATGTTCCATAGATAGCAACAGTACTATATTCAGTAGATAATGCTATTGTAGCTAGCTGCTATCTTCTGTAGATAGCATGCTATTATCAATGGTATCTTCAGTGGACAGCATACTATTATCATAATCAATGCTATCTTCAGTTATAAGCATGCTACTATCAATGCTATCTACAGTAGATAGCATGCTACTATCATTGCTATCTACAGTAGATAGCATTATAATATCAACGTGATATCTTCAGTCGACAGCATTATATTATCAACGCTATCTACAGTAGATAGCATGCTATTAATGCTATCTTCAGTAGATAGCATGCTACATCAAGGCTAGCTACTACAATGCTATCTCCAGTTAATATATTATGCTACAATCGATAGGTAACATGCTATTATCAATGCTATCTTCAGTAGACAATATGCTACTCTCAATTATATTATCAGCGGATAGCATGCTATTATCAATGCTATCTTTATTAGATAACATGCTACCTTCTTAAGTCTGTCTTTAGTAGATAGCATGCTATTATTATCAATTTTAAGTGGACAGCATACTATTATCAATGCTATCTTCAGGTAATAGCATATGGTACTATCAATGCTATCTTCAGTAGATTAAAGATAGCATGCTACTATAAATGCTATCTTCGGTGGATAGCATATTATCAACGCCATCGGATAGCATGATATTATCAATGCTATCTTCAGTATATAACATGCTATTATCAATGCTATCTTCATTAAAAAGCATGCTACTATCAATGATATCTTCAGTAGATAGCATGCTACCATCAATGCGTTTTTCAGTAGATAGCATGCTACTATAAATGCTATCTTTAATAGATAGCATGCTACTATAAATTCTATCTTTAATAGATAGCATGCTACTGTAAATGCTATCTTCGATGGATAGCATATTATCAATGCTATCCTAAGTGGATATCATTCTATTATCAATTCTATCTTAAGAGATAGCATGCTATTATCAATGCTATCTTCAGTATAAAACACGATATTAAATATCAATGCTATCTTCAGTAGACAGCATGCTACTATCAATGATAGTATCAGTGGATAGCTTGCTATTATCAATGCAATCTTGATAAAATAACATGCCACTATCTTAATTCTGTCTTCAGTGGATAGCCTGCTTCAATCTGTTATTTTAAGTGGATAACATACTGCTTATCAATGCTGTCGTCAGTTAATAGCATGGTACTATCAATGCTAACTTCAGTAGATAGTATGCTATTCTCAATGCTATCGTCAGTGGATAGTATTCTTAATATCAATGATATTTTCTGTGGAAAGCATGCTATTATCAATGCTATCTTAAGTAAAGCGCATGCTTCTATCAATGCAATCTTCAGTGGATAGCATGCTACTTTTAATGCGACCATCAGTAGAAAGCATGCTACTATCTAGGCTAGCTACTCTAAATGCTATCTTCAGTAAATATGATGCTACAATCAATGCTATCTTCAGTAGTTAACATGCAATTAACATTGCCATCTTCAGTGGCTAGCATGCTATTATCGATGATGTGCTAATTTAAGTAGATATCATGCTATTATAAATGCTTTCTACTATCAATGCGATTGTCAGTAGATAACATGCTATTATCAATGCTATTTTCAGTGGATAGCATGCTAATATCAATTCTATTTTTGTAGATAGCATGCTATTATCAATGCTATCTTCAGTGGATAGCATGATACTATCAATGCTAATTTCAGTAGATAGCATGCCATCAAAAATATTTTTAGTAGATAGCATGCTATTATCAATGCTATCTTCAAATGATAACATACTTCTATAAATATCAGCTTCAGTAGATATCATACTACTATCAATGTTATTTTCAGTAGATAGCAAACTACTATAAATGCTATTTTCAGTGGAAAGCATGTTAGTATCAATGCTATCTAAAGTAGATAGTATACTAATATCCATGCTACTATCAATGCGATCGTCATTAATGCGATTGTCAGATAGCATGTTATTACCTAGGCTAGCTACTACCTATGCTATAGTAAATAGCATGCTACTCTCAATGCTACCGTCAGTAAATAGCATGCTGTTATCAATGCTATTTTCAGTGGATAGCCTGCTGTTATCAATGCTATCTTCAGTAGATAACAGTATGGTACTATCAATGCTATTTTCAGTAGATAACATACTACTATCAATGCGATTATCAGTAGATAACATGCATTAACAATGCTATCTATTCTATATTTCTATTGTTTGGAGAAGGCTTGAGGGCAATACGCACATCTATGCATGAATGGAATGAGGTGAAAAGGTTTATACGGTATTAGCGGTTGGGAAGTAAAATGAAGTTGAAACTCAAAAAGTGTGACCTATGATTTGAGTGTGTTATTTAACAATAATAATGATCATTGTTATAAAGATAATTGTAGATAGTATGCAACTATTAGTGCTATCTCCAGTTGATTGCCTACATCTACTAGTATATAGCACGCAACCAGTGGCGCTACTACAGTAGATAGCATAATCATATAACCGTCAGTGTTATATTCATGATAAGATTGTTCACAACAAGCTATCTTTAGTAAATAGCATATGATTAGCGATTTCTTTAATGCTATCTTTAGCAAATATCATGTGAGTATCAGCGTTATCTTTAGTAAAAAGCATGTAACCATAATTGCTATTTTCAATAAAAAGCATGTAACTATCAATGCTATCTTCAGCAGATATATAGCATGTAGCCATCATTGCTATCTTCAGCAGATAGCATAAAACTATCAGTGATATCTTCAGCAGATAGCATGTAACCATCAATGCTATCTTCACTGAGTAGAAAGCATGTAACTATAACTGCTATATCAGTAGATAGCATGTAACCATCAATGCTATCTTCACTCAGTAGAAAGTACGTAACTATAACTGCTATATCAGTAGATAGCATGTAACCATCAATGCTATCTTCACTCGGTAGAAAGCATGTAACTATAACTGCTATATCAGTAGATAGCATGTAACCATCATTGCTATCTTCAAGTAAATAATATGAAACTGTCGATGCTATCTTCAGCTATCAGTGATATCTTCAGCAGATAGCCGCACTATCAATGCTATCTTCAGTAGGTAGCATGTAACTATCACTGTTATCTTCAGTAGAAAGCGTGTAACTACAGTGCTATCTTCAGCAGATAGCAAGTAACTATCAGTGATATCTTCAGCAGAAAGCATTTAACTATCAATGCTATCTTCAGTAGAGAGCATGTAACTATAACTGCTATATCAGTAGATAGCTGAACCACCAGTGCTATCTTCAGTAGAAAGTATGTACCTATCAATGCTATCTTCAGTAGATAGCATGTTACTATCAATGCTATCTTCAGTAGATATCATTTAACTATCAGTGCTATCTTCAGCAGATAACATGCAACCATCCGTGCTTTCTTCAGAAGAAAGCATGTAACTATAACTGTATACAGATAGCATGTTACTTTAACTAATCTGCAGTAGAAAGCATGTAACTATAAATGTTATCTTCAGTAGATAGCATGTAACCAGCGTTGTTATAGCTTAAGTAAATAGCATGTTAATCAGTGCTATCGTCAGTAGATTGCATGTAACCATCAGTGCTATCTTCAGCAGATACCATGTTTCTATCAGTATAACCTTCAGAAGATGCGTGCCTGTTTTGTGTTCCCTAAGTTAGTAGGCCTACTATACACCGCATTTGATGTATTATGTGCAATAAAATAATAAACAAAACTACTTCCAGTAGTTGGTGTGCGACTATCAGTGCAATCTACGTGAATATATCTTTCAATATTCATTGTTATCTCCATCAGTG
>JAUMTS010073788.1:0-10633 GCA_032273385.1 Ophiopholis aculeata | reverse complement strand
TATGTATTTGTTATATTTGTATGGACTCTCAGTGAAAAATAAAATGTGAAAGATAAAAAAAAAAAAAAAAAAAAAAAGGAAGAAATTTGGTAGATTGAAAAAGAGATAAATTTATTAACAGTCAAAGAAAAGGTGAGAGGTCGTGTCGCCTCATTTGTGCTTGTACAAGCACAGGAGCTCTAGTTCGAATTTGTTGTTGCTATAATCCTAACATGCGTATGACGTCAGATTACATACTCAAGTGTCTAGATAAGGCATGAAACACTCAATGAAATGTAAGGGTTTTGGATTTCGTATAAGACTAGTCTTGTTGTCACCATTGATCTTGCTATGTTAGCTACACTAAGACGGTGTTTATATACGGGAAGTTCTGCTTACCAAGGTACCCATGAGGGATAACAACCATGAGATGTTAACCATACATCTGCGTTGCAACAGCATTTCTTCCACCTAAATAAGTAGATATTTGTTAGGATGCTCAAGGTGAAATGCTTTTCAATATCGCACGGCATAAAGTTATTGAAAAAACAGTCTTATGTTATGAGAACAATATTTACATATTGGAGTACTTTCTAATAATATATAGTTGATTGGAACGAACCGGGATATATCTCAAAGGCAGATATTGCAGATACACGACAGAACGTGTTAATACATTAGGATAGGTGTCCTAGTCAACGACCTTTTAAACGTCGAGAGCAAATGATCACATATTAGGAGTGAATTCTACTTATGCCCTAGGGTTGTAAACGGTATGAAGACATGCTTGCCATCCTTGTTAAGTACTGTAAACAAATCTCGAAATTTGTTAAGGAGATAGTTGCATGCATTAAAGGACTTTTAAAGAGTTTCAAGTTACTTTAACTTCATAAAACTAGCCGGTACTTTGTTTTGCAAAACAAATGTTCTTGTATTTGGCGTTCTTGGGCGTCTGCGTGTACAATAATAATAGTGGCTATTTTTTTGTAGAATGCCAAGAGAATATATCAGTGCTTAGGAACCTTAAAGTAGATGCATACATTTGATTAATTTCGCAATCTTGAAATTAAAGTTTTAAATATCCCGACAAAGACTATGGCTTGAAACCAGAAATCAAGCACTCTCTCAAAGCAATTATGACTAGAGGCGTTAAGCACTGTAAGTGATAATCTTAAGAAAGCAAAGTTCCAAACTTTTTACACAGAAAACAAAAAAAACTTACTCTGTCAAGACATCTGTACCCGTCATCAACAGTTTTGGACTTATACAGTTTAACTTAAAATGCTACAGGGACACGTGAATATCCACTGACTAATACATTAAAATATTTTCATCTCCTGAGTCCTGACTTACGGAGTTCTTAGAAAGTTCTTATAATCGTTGTCTGGTAAACAAAACTAACTTTTTAGACCAAATGAAATGATTTCAAATGTTCCTTAAAATGTTGTTTTGAAAATGTCGTTAAATATAAAACCTTTCCATTATTTAAACCATATTGTGTCTTATAGATATAGTTTCTATGCAATATATATGCGCATCTGTCAATTTAGCACGTACAGATGGGAGATTGAACTAAGAGCAAAATAAATGCCAAAACGTGAAAATACTTAAAGCAAAAAGACAAAATGATAAGAAAAAAGAAATCTAGGAGGAATTCGATGAAAAAAGAATACGTTTGTCCATGATTGAATAAACTCTTGTCTGAATGTATCAACCCAGCCGTGACATTGTTTGTATAAGTAGATGCCTTGAGATATTGCAGAATATGTGAAAAGACATCGGCGTGGTTGCAGTAATTTCCTGTTTCAGGGAAATATACGTTTCATGTTTTTTTCTTTTTATATGGCACTCACACTGTTGTACATGTTTTTGTTTTCGAATTGTGTGTCAAGACCTTCAGTTTATCGTATTTTACATATTACAAAATGCAAATGTAGAGATAACAATAATTCATGAAACCGTATGTATTCACACATTATCAAAGTTGTGTCTATTGCATAGAGATTAAATATGCAATGACTATTAGTGTGGCATATGTATATAGGAATAACTACATTACTAAAAAGTACGTATTGTTTAACAAATGTACCAATTGCATATGTAAAGTAGTTATAACTGAATGTTTCTTTTTTCTTTACAGGCAATTGAAATAAAAGGGCAGATGGTATATCTGGAGGAAAGTGACTCCATACTCTTCCTGGGTTCACCCAAAGTAGGCAACCTAGATGATCTCACCAATAAGGGCCTCTTTTTAGCAGATATTCCCATTCATGATGCCACAAGAGATCTCATTCTTGTTGGAGAAGAAAGTCGAGCACAGGACACTATGAAGAAACAAATGGACATACTGAAATCTCAGATTGAAGAAGCAAGTGGAGCATTAGGAGAGGAAAAGAAAAGAAATGTGGAACTTCTAAACATGATATTTCCAGCTGATATAGCTCAGAGGCTTTGGCTGGGAGAGCCTGTAGAAGCAAGTACGACAGAGTCCGTTAGCATGCTATTTTCTGATATCGTAGGATTCACTGCCATCTGTTCTAGTTGTACGCCATTTATGGTAATCAATATGCTGAACACACTTTATACCAAGTTTGATACTTACTGCAATACATTGGATCTTTATAAGGTAAGCCTATTAACGTAAAACCAACATGTTATATAAAATATTTCCATTTGTCTCATCATATTAAATTAAAACTTAGACATCATGTTACACAGTTGTGTTGTAAAAGTACTGTAACTACATAAAACCAAGACGCGCTTAACGACAAATGGCACGACACGCAATTTGTATTTTTTACACTGAGTATAGTTATTTAGGTAAGTAAAATGCCTCCACTTTCTGACTCTAAAAAAAAGATCACATTTGTCCATACCTACTTATTTTCATGAGAAGAGAAATTTAAAGCTGGCTTTATAATTAAACATACTTGTATTAAACTACAAAAATGTAAATCTTTTTTGTAAGTAGATTGGCTATATATAACAAATATAAATGTTAACCGACCTCCTTATGACAGTAACTTGTCACTACAATCGTCACAAACACAACACATACATGAACTGAACTACTTCCCCCAAATCTATATGGCATTTGAAATGTTTTAATCCAAGTATTTTACATCGTTGAATTGATAGTTTATTATTTTAAGCCAAAATGTTGACAGTAACGTGTTAGTAAAAACAAGTACTTTTAGAGCTATTACGAGTGATTTGGGGGTAATTTTAATACCACGAGAATAAGTAGTGCGTGTGTGGATTTAATAAGCAACGATGGGAACAAAATAAACACCTTTAAGAATTCATGTCCTTGTTTAATATTGATCACCGTTGAATTGTGTTACATACGAGATAAGCAGACCTTTTTATTTGCCCATTATTTATATAGTTATTAGAATGGTTATAATGAAGTGTTGAAAAGTGCAATGAAAGGCGCAATGATTGATTATACTATAAAATGCTTTACGTTTGACAAGTGTTCATAAATATTTACGCGTTCCTTGAGTAATCTTTTTTGGTGTTTATCTGATTCAAATTATATATGGACGATGTTAAAGACAGATGAGATATTTAGGTTAGAGAAAATACCTAATCTCGTTTGCTGACCTTATTAAGGCATTTCCAGTGACACTTTTAGAAACTTTGAGCTTCGTATATTGGTATGGTCACCGTCGATGATTAAGTGCCAACTATATCTTTAATGCTAATACAAGAACTTGGTGCTGTAGAAAATGACTGATCTGTTGATTTTTAATATGTTGCCTAACATCGGAAGTTAATATAAAGAGAAATCTATTAAAATTCTTCTTACACACAACATCAATGACAGTGAGTGAAAAATCACAGACCATCCAGGATTCGAACCTGGTATTTTCTGTTTGCTAGTCTGGCGTTCTACCAACCAAGCTATGGATCAGATAGAGATGAGAGGATAATTTAAAATCAATACGTCTTTTTAGTTCTACCCCGTTCCTCTTTCATCCTCTGTTCTGAGAAGCGTAGAAAGGACTCTCGGATGAGAGAAACATAGAGTGTGTAAGAATTCTTTACCGTCTAATTGCATTGTATCGTTAAGTGATAAAACAATATGTTGATCTGGCATGTATAGAATTACTGTAATATGAGTTATATCAACACTGTATATCCTGCGATGATAAAAGCCGATAGAAGACACTTAATGTGAAAATGATACCCCTACTGCGATTACTTTAGCTTTTGTTAAGAGACATTCGCACCTCTTTCTTTCCTAATCAAAATGTAATGTTGTCTTTACTGACACTATTAAAACACTGAGAGGAGCATGCACTGCCTTTCAACAATTATACATTATGACGCTTGGTTTAAATGCCTAGCTGGCTAATTGCACTATTACGTGAACGTAAGAAAAAAAGTAGTATAGAGTTACCAAAACATCTACACTAGGCGATGATAAAAGCCAATAGCAGATACTTAATATGAAATGGATACTTCAACTACGTTTAATATAGCTTCTGTGAACATAAAGTCAAATCACCAAACGTAGAATAATACCGTGTTGTATTAATGATTATTTCATCTTATCAGTTTAGAACTTACCAAATGTTAGAATTTCTTATATACAGGGTGTCTAAAAGTCCATGACCAGTTTTGAAGCTTTATAGTATATGTATAGAAACAAGAGAGCATCTCTGGAAGCTGGAGGGCTAGCGAATTAGAGTTCACACTAATATGCTGGTTATGTTTCCCTAAAGTACTATTTGTTGTGCATCTTTAATTTACATTTCTCTAGACCCCAGCGCTACAGGTCGGTGTGCCCTCTGCCCTCTGAAATCGTCACAATCAATTCGCATCAACTAGGATCGCTCGGCCAAGCGCTCACTCTATTTGCACTTGGATTGTAATATCCCCCATTATAGCTACTCAAGCGCTTGAGTCGATGAAGCAATCAAGATTAAATGTATTGGCCAAGGACATACACACGTTGGCCGCAGCGAGGCTCGAACTCACAGTCTACAGATCATGAGTTCTACACTGTTCTACTGGACTACACGTTTAATGTTACAAGACACCTCAAAGCATAATCTAAAAAATAATTATAAGATCAATGCAGATACTATAGCAAATACAAAATACTACAGTAATACAAATGTTTGTTAGACTATAAAAAACTTTAAAAATGAGCATAGACTTTGTGGACATTCTGTATTTCTATATACATTTTGATTGAAGGAATCAATCATTTAGAATGTTGGTAAGATGCATATGCAAATCAAGAGGCGCAATACAGAGAGGCATGGTTCTACTTAAACTACTGAACAAAGTATTGGGGACTTTTGATATGAAAGGCCAAGACCTAACAGATTTGGATTTAAAATGAATATAATTACTATGTCACCTATGCACTACCTAAATTAATATATATATATATATATATATCATCTTTGTATTAAGTTAGAGCTAATCTACGCAAATTTATGGATGCGTGATGAAATATTTTGGGTAGAGTTCAGTGAAGTACACAAAATAAATTTAAAAGAACTAAAACATTTCGACCTGAATTTAAACAACAAAGTATCAAATAAACCATATTTATTTTGAACTTTTTCTGACAAAACTCGTATACTTTCAATGAGCTTAAAATGAATACCTATGAAACAGTGTTGTACATCTATTATATATAAACCATGCACTGTTTAACTGGGATGGGAAAATAAAATCATTTTGGACATAATTGTCCTAGATATTTTTAATGAGCTTAAAATGAACACTCACGAAACAATGCTTCAAAACTATCAAATAAAAGTCACGCACTGTGTAACTGGGATGCGATAACAAAAACGTTTATGATAAAATTGACCTGGATATTTCTTCATTGCCCGGACTTTTGGCTAAGATAAGAAGTAAGATAAAATCGGTAAAGCACAAGTTACTGCCCTGTACGCTCAAATTCAATTCAATATTCCTGTCTGAAATACGACTTAACACATGAACAACGCACAAATGACCATGCAATTTACAAGAGGAATAAGTGATGACTTTTAAGTAAAAATCTGTTTCTATGTATTTACCCATTTTGATATAATACTACAGGTTTATTCTCGTATATTGTTGTTACTGTTTACAAACAGATATTTGATATTACACAAAGATTTTATAACATCCATTCAACTCTAGAAATGGCTTTTAAAAATGACGTAACTTAAAAAGCGAGAAACTAAGAGCTATAGTACTGTCTTGAAACTTCAGTAATCGAAAAGGAGTATCATTTTCACATTAAGTGTCTGCTATCGGCTTTAAATATCACCTGATTTACTGTGTTGATATAACTAATGTTTTGGTAGTTCTATACAAGTCATTTCAGAAGGTACTTTAACAATATAGTGTAATTTGCCAGCTATATATTCTGGACAAATATAACATACCCTTTTTCTTGCATTATTGCGAAATCGAGGATATATCGCTGACTTTATGATGATTTGAAGTTAGTGATATCACATTACATAAAAACTAGGGCAATATGGCAATATATTCTGTGCTAATATAAGCCCCCGGTCTACAAAGCATAAATCTGTGAAAAATGTGTTGAGATAGCTAATCTTTGCACATGTAGGTGTAACATAATTTAATATGAATACGATTAATATTATTAACAGTTCTTGTACTAGAGACGATGTTTCCATTCCCCGATTTGATATAGACAATTATACTTCAATATCAACTTCATCTGATGGCTCATTTTTCAATATTTGCCATTGGAATGCCCGCTCCATGGAACAAATCAACAATGTTCCTTGATTATGCCCTTGACCATGACTTTGATGCTGCATTTATCTCAGAGACATGGATGAGTAGTAAGGATGAAGTTGTGATTGTTGAACTAACCCCTCCAGGTTATTCATTTTTTAACACTTCCAGAGCCACAGAAGACCATGGTGGACTAGGAGTCATTTTCAAATCTGCTTTAAAAACTCGAAATTTTGCCATCCAAATTTAATTATACTTTGCTTAATAATAACACTCATTCACTACCATCTTGTGATTCAACCAAAGAGCTGTGTGACAAATTTGCAAACCTTTTCCATGATAAGGTTGCTAAGATACGTAGAACCCTTGATGATGACATTGATGGCACTGTGTTTAGTCAATGTCCTGTTTCCAGTCAATCTGTTAAGCCAACAAATCACAAGCTTTCTAAATTTACGCTCTTATCCAATAAGAATGTTTGTGAACTTGTCTCTAAGTCCACCACAAAGACATGCCAGCTTGATCCAATGCCAACATGGTTATTGAAACAGCATATTGAAATCGAATTGCCATCTCTGACACATATTATCAGTTCGTCTCTTACTTCAGGAATGTTTCCCGAACGTCTTGGTCAGGCCATTATTACACCTAATCTCAAGAAAGCCACTCTTGACTCCAATGAACTACAGAATTACAGGCCTGTTTCAAACATTGCTTATATTTCAAAACTCATTGAGAAGGTTGTCACAAAACGAATAACTGATCATATGTCTTTGTATAACCTGGGAGAGCAGCTTCCATCTGCTTACTCTGCCAACACAAGCACTGATACTGCTCTTCTGAAGGTCAAGAATGACCTGTTGTGTGCTGTAGACAGGCAAGGTGCGGTCTTTCTGGTACTTCTTGACCTGTCCGCAGCATTCGACACTGTCGACCATAGTGTTCTGCTACAAAGGTTGCAATATATGATTCGTGTTTGTGGCACTGCTCTAAAGTGGATTGAGAGTTACCTAAAATCTATATCAAGTTTCGTGGGTCCTGACGACAATATAACTAAGATAATAAAAACAAATTAATACTGATTCAAATGAATTAAATTCAATATAACATTTGATCTTTTTTATAGCTACTCTTCGAAAATTTGACATGCGTATGTAATACAATCAACTTCAAAGAGCTTTTGAAGAATATGTTTAAGGTTTTTTGAATATAAATTAAGGCAATAACTAAGGCGAATCGTTATTCGATTAACAGTGATGTGGACATATAGTAATAAATATCCCTGTTAAATATGTAAACACTCCTAATTTAGTTAAATTACTGACAAGTAAACCGTTTCATTGCGTTTGTAAATTTGTGATGAATGTCTTGAAGTGTTGAAGAGTTGAGAGAAAGTTGCAAGATTGATTGCATTATAGGATGCTCAAATTTTGACAAGAGGTCTAAATATTTATAATCTTCTTTAATAACCTTTTTTGTAAGTTATTGAGTTCCCAATTTACAGCTAACGACTGATGGAGATATTAGGTTAGAGATCAATTTTAGTACAGAGAATTGAATTCAGTCAATGCATACAATTAACATCAGATTAGTGCTGCTGACTTTAAAATGTTTGGCAAAGAATATACAAAATAAATTTTAAAGGTATGTCTATTGTATATGCAATGGTTAATTAATTTAATTAGTTTACAATCCCATAATTTTGCAAACCGATCTCAAAGAGTGTTTTTCCATCCAATATTTTAATTATATATACCGTAACCGTATAATAAGAAAAGAACCAAAACATCTCCTTGAAACCAACAATAGTAGCATCAAAGCCTATAAATGATATTAAATAATGGTTATAAAAAAACACAAAACGAAATAAACTATCTATAGTACTCAAATGACTGCTTAGGAACGCGCTATGACTACAACAATTGGTCAGAAAAAACATCGACCAGATTGAATATCATGGTTGAGGTTAAAGTTCACCCGAGGTCAAGTTGAGGACAATTTGCTAAGGAACACTCTCTGTGACTCTATAACTACCAAATTTGGTCAAAATAAGGCCGTTGGCCAAATAGAAATATACTGCTAAATGTCTGCCATATAACAAACAAGTATATAACAGTATATAAACATAAAAAAACAGCAAGCCTAACTAATAACAAAACACACAAATATGAAAATATTCTAACATTCAGTATGACACATATAACTATGCCATCCCAAACTGGAACGGCATGTACGCCAAAACACCAAAAGTTGCAAGGTCAGGACAATGTGGTGTTACCGATTGCACAAACTTTCCTTGTGATCAAATGCGAATATTAGTACACCTATCATAGCCTTAAAAAGAGTACTTTGGGCATTTGTTATTGATAGATAATGTAGATTCTGCACTTACTTACAAAACGTGCTATTGGATTGTATCGGAACGTTTAAATTGATGTATGTATGTATTGTGTTCAGTGTCTTTAAAATATTTTACTTCATACTTCATCACTGGAAACTAGTATGTTATTTAAGAATCATAACGTTTTGAAATTTGAAGCCTGACAAATTTTTGCACACACTTTTCTCATTTGGAATGTAGGTTGAGACAATTGGAGATGCATACTGTGTGGCAGGAGGTCTTCATACCGTGCATCAAACCAGAGATACACATGCTGAGAGAATAGCAAAGATGGCGCTCAAGATGATGTCAGCTGCCGAAACCGTCCAATCAAAAGCAGACGGTACATCTATCAAAGTATGTCTCTAATTCTAGAAATTATTGTAATATGTTTAAACTTAAAAAGTACACCTATAATGAAATCAAAGTTCCATGTGAATAGGCAAAAATTCAGTAAAGTGACGTGTATCCAGTGTACATTGTAAATAAGAACTCACACGTGATTTTAACTTGTACTATAGATTGCAGTCGAAACGATGTAAGAGGAAGCATCTGCCTGATATATCCACTTCAGTCTTGACGATATATCGATTTAATTAACTTTATTTTGTTACTTATACTTGAGCTCCGAAAAGGAGAGCTGCTGTAATTCAATTCCGATTCCTGAGTTTGAAATTACATCTTATTAACTGAGACTGATATTATCTAAATTAACAACGAGTCAGTTAAGATGATTTCAATTTAACTAGCGAAGGGCTTATCTGGAACACTTTTTGATGTCTGATTTGGTATTGTGACTTTGTTTTCAATTTACTAGTGGCCCGAAGCGCACTTTCTTGTTTGAAAATGTCGTGCTCTAATTGTTGATTCCTTACATCATCGTCATGAGTTTCAACCTCTTATTGAGCGTGAAACGGTTTTCTTCCTCAAGCTCTGACGGCTTAATAAAATTACTACACCTCCTTCACATCTGCTTTTTATTTCATCTGGTGCTCGTCACGGAAACATTTTTTTAATTGAACACTATGTGAAATGAAACAATACAATGTCTTAATGATCTAAACGATATTGCCAAATATCTAAAAACAATTTCAAACAATGTAGGAATCGTGCGTTGAAATTTTTACTAAGTCGTCAAATTTTAAACTTGAAATTGTAAAGCTTCATTTTGTTTTGAAATCAAACTGACAGTCAAACACCGCAATAAAAACACTCCTGATATGGCAGAACCAGTGTGTAGTGATATATATTTAAAGGGAATTAAGGTAGTATGAATCGGTATCCTATAAACTAAACAGGACAAATCAAATTAAGGGAGAGACGGAACAGATGAGTGAGCAGACTCTTTTTCACACACGGTGTAATAACACATTTTCTCTATCCCAATGTTTACGCCTTGGCACTATTGCAACAATGGAAGTGTTAGTTGTTTGCAGTAGTAAAGAGTTGGTTTTTGAGAAGATAACAAAGCCTTATTTTGATTATTTGAATTGTTCTAAAAAAAGCATCAATAACCTCACATGAGTATTACAATTTTACTGAAGTTATGTT
>JAUMTS010073566.1:407-10643 GCA_032273385.1 Ophiopholis aculeata | reverse complement strand
TTGTGAACGTTTGTTTAAATTGAAGTTTAGAGGAAATTATTAGAGTATGACTTCCAAGCAAATGTGTTTGTATTTGCTGAGATGATCATGTGAATTAATCTGGTAAATGCTAATGTTGTAAGGGTCAAGGTGGTATGTATTTGAGCATGAGTTCTAACAAAATAGGCTTATCGATAAACATCGTCCAGTAAAGTTAAAAAATTAAACATATTTTTGTTGGAAGATTAAAAAAGATTGTAGAATTTTGCAGAGAGACTTCAACAGAAACCTATTTTTAGGACCTCAAACTAGGTCTTTATCACCATTACGTGCAGCCTAAATATGCAAAGAAAGAAATTGTAGAAAGCTTTAAAGTGATAGAAACTATCTGGTTATGCTAGAAGTAGGTCACAGGGCACTGCTGCCAAGTCCCTATCAGACACTGCTAACAAACCAGTATGTCTGCACTTCCACGGTTTATTTTTGTGGCGTAATTTTTTAACAGAGGACTGCTATCCACTACCATAGTAGCCTTCATATTGCATTCATCACAGAAATATGACTATAAAACTGGCAACACTGATTTGTGACTGAGGAAATTATTGTACAAGCAAATAAAAGTTGTATTAAAGAGGGTTTTAGCCAGTTCTCATTACTCGCCATAATCATGATATTGAAAAGTTAAAAGAGGGAAACTTGGTTTTCTCTAGTAAATAAGGTCATGAGATTGTTTTCATCATTTGTTTGGTAAATATTTAGGAGTATATGCTAGCATCTATCTATCTCTCAATTCAGATGTCTGGTCATCTTGATGTGCAGCAATTTTTACCCAAATATATTGTGTGCAATCAGATTTCCCGATTTGATTTACTAGTTTATCTAGTGGCAAAATTGATGATCAGCCAATCTATCATCGTTATGATAGTATTTTCAGTAAGTTTAGTTTCAATGTTTCCTGGTTTTAACTTTCTTTGGTTTTTATTTATTTTCCTGTTATTTCAGACAAATGTGTTTTACATGAGTCCATCTGCTAAAACTAGTAAAAGGAAGAATAATCTGGAATTATAGTAAACTAAAAGAGTAATAAATCTGGATATAAATTCTGAAAGTAGCCATTAAGCTTCAAGTTACATAAATTATTCAACGCCAGCAATCAGTCATCTCCACTTTGGCCCAGTTCATCTAAGATGATCTGATCTATTATGGTCCTATCATTTCTCATTGGTTATCACTAAACTTGAGATTTATTTGACATCATTCTAGAATTGAATGTAAACAATTTCCTCCCTGCATCCCCCTCATCACCAGTCAAAAGAAGTGATTTGTTTCCTCTAAGTGAAATTAGCCCTGGCTTGGCTGTTAAGTCCTGTAAGCAACTATAGCCAATATCTTGGTTGCGCACCGGTCTCTGCCGCATGCACCAGAAATGTAGGTCCGTGTCAGATTTGTCTTGTAACATCCAGAGGCGCAGTGAAACTGGGTCAAGTCATAGAGCCTGCCTTGCTAAACACACCGCTAACAAACAAACTGGGTGAGGTTTCTCTTGACTGATTTGATTTTGGTTTTGTAGGTCAGGGCATGGATGATGGATGACTATTAATTTATTAGTATTGTAATTTGAATGGTGTTGAATATCGATAAAATTATCAAGGCAGGCACGCAACTTGTCAGTTATATATTCTTGCAGTGTGAGCAGCATTTACTGCCTGCTCTGTGTCAATTAGTATAGTCAGGGTGAAGATTTATTGTTCGTATTTTCAATTTTAAACTAATTCTAACAGAAAAACATTTTGCATTAGGTCTTAAATTTACAGGATTTTGAAAATGCACATTCAATACACACTTTAGCAATTACGTGCTGCGAAGGTAGAAAACTTGTTTGCGCCAGGGCAAATAGCACAGGGCAGTGCAGCAGTTGTCATTGTTTAAATTAAGTGCTGATTCCCCCCCCCCCCATTCAAACGTGCAAAGAAACTGAACATACATAGAGTCACAACATGAGCTTACTTCTAGATTGGCTAATTCTACGCATTAATGTAGCAACCTATTCCACAGCGGTGTGCGCTTGCAAGGCAAAGCTCGCACTAGAAGGCTATGGTGTCAAGCTTCTCAAGAGCTTTATAGGAAGTGGGCATTGATTGAATTTGAAGAAGTGGGATGGTACTTGAAATAAATGGGCAGAAATGAGGCAATACCGACCCTTGGGATATCACATCTCTTACCAACCATCCAAGATAGGGCCGTGTAAAGTCACAGACTAGACTAAGTTCAAGTCTGATGGAAACCCAGCTCTGTACTGTAGATGAACTGGTCACTGAGCCAGCGTGATCTGATTGTGTGTAATGAGCCTACTTAGCATGGCCAGCCAAAGTAATAACATATCAAATTTCTAGTTTCAAAACATAGATTTGAATCATATATGGCTCTCTCAGGACATGAAGTGACTTATATGTCATTTGGTATCTGAACTAATCAACTTCAGAGTGACTTGTAAATATTTATACTGATGAAATTATGGCCAGAAAGGTTACGGAAATTTCAGAGTTCAGAATTTCCTAGAGCACAGATTGTTTGGAGAAAGACACTTGAGATGAGTGTGTAAACTCATAATTCATCTAGTATTCTGTATCATATCATTGGAATGAAGTCTCTATCTCCATGTCATCGCAAGTAAAGTTGTTACTTTTAGAGAAAAAAAAAATGCAGTTCAGGGGTAAAAGATGCAGTATGTACTCCCATTGGTTTTTAACAGTCTATTAGGAAATTTTAGTGTTTTATTAGGTTAAAGATTGCTGTCTACTGAAGATAGCATAGTGACTTGACCCATAAAGGCAATAAGAAAACATGCATTGCAATTTGTACTCATGGTTGGTCTGTAAGGAAATCTGAGTATCAGATGTGGTTGAAAGGTTGCTGTCTACCGAGGATAGTGAATAATTAACAGTGCATACTGGACCTCTTTGAGTGTAGAGTACTACTTGATCCATTATTTGGGTGATGAGAAAGGTTTGCCTGAATCTTTTTAAAGTTTGTATCAGGAATCTATGTAGTGTATTATGCTCCAACACGATATTTCATTGAGATAAATTATGGTTGCTATCTACCAAAGATAGCAAACAGTGTGTATGATTCTTGGACCGTCTGTATAGCTTAATTAACCTGTTGATGATAAGAAAGACTTTCTCAAATCTCATTGGATTATAGAAAATAAGACAGTATGTAGTATCTAAAAGCTTAAATAAAATCATTTTGAAAAAATTATCTCCTGCATCTTGTGTCACTGGTATTATTTTGGGTGATATTTCCTAAAATGTTTGTCAAAATCAAGGTATCATAACTTCAAAATATGAATCTACGTTGTGGCATCGCGCAAACTATTGATTCCAACCAAGCTTATTTGTCTAAAACCAGTCTATGCACTAGCTTGAAGTGTCCGTCATGAATGAGTGAGATTATGATTTTGGAATCAAAAGGCATTTAACATGTTTTAATGTTACCTCCCAGTAGGGAAAACTAGAAAAGCCACTTTACTAACCTGTATAACATTAACAAGGAAACACTTTCGAATCTCTCATGTGAGCAGAGTGTGCCTGATGTTTTCTCGTGACAAACAAAGGCAGGGTACGAGTATTTCACGCTGCGAGTTTGCCCTTTTTTGGCTGAATTTCAACGAGAGTATTATTTGCTAGTTAGGAACTTATTGGGGTGAAAAAGTGCATGTATATTTGCTTCAAACAAGATGAGCGGCACACTTTTCTTTGAAGTATGTAGAGAGCTGGAAGTTGTGTGTGTGTGTTGTGACCTGTATTTTTTACCTTTTTTCGTTTAATTTTTGACCTGGAATTGTTGTGATCTTATTCGTCTATTTATATTGTATCTTATAACATGTTGGATATATAAAGGGGGTAGTCAGCTTATATTGGTATGCGTTGACAATTTCTCCTTGTTTTTTTTTGGTTGCCATTTTCCAGGCCTGTGTCACT
Organism: Ophiopholis aculeata; assembly: GCA_032273385.1. NCBI lineage: Eukaryota > Metazoa > Echinodermata > Ophiuroidea > Amphilepidida > Ophiactidae > Ophiopholis > Ophiopholis aculeata. The sequence continues at coordinate 6,681 of JAUMTS010073566.1, read as the reverse complement.
GTCAGATCCTCTTGGCCCGTCTTTTAACAAATTTGATTGAAAACGTCTGTGTAAATCTGATCACTTTTCCTGATCTAGATCCGCAGATCTTTTTGACACAAATTTTCAAATGCCAGTGAGCAGTCCTACCAGAAATGAAACTAGTACCCTCCTTTGGAAAGGCTTACAAAGTATGTTAGTTATCACAGCAAAAGTAATGTAGGTTCTGTTTTTAGTCAACAAGAATAGAAAACAATGCCGAATCAAGAACCAACATTTGATAAGCCGGTGTTGTCGGTTGTTTATGCCAGTGTAATGATTCTTAGTGACTGACAGCAGCAGTGATAGAATACTTATCAGAACGGGAGCAAACTGCTGTTGAAAAGGGGGTCATGATGTGACCTACTTCTCCCTTTAATGCCGAGTTACAATTGCAAATAGCTAGAAATAGAGCCTCCAATTAACTTTCTGGAAAGTTTTGAATTGCTTGTGTATAATGCTAGACTGTTACAAAAGCCGTGTGGCAGAATATCTTGAAAAGTTTCTTAAAGTATTATGTAAAGTATTTATTATATTAACAAATGTGCAATAATTACGGAGGATGGTTGAAATGCTAACGGTCAGTATTGACCATTCCTTTAAAAAAAGTCACAACAACTTTAAATCTGTTTAAAAATCAAGACCTGCTACCCCTGGTTTGATAAATGTTGAGTAGGCTTCATAAACATATTAACGAAAATGTATGTCAGGTTACATGGGCCAACAAACATCAGCAAAGTTTGATTTTTTATTGTAAAATCATGTTTTTTCTTGTTTTTCTTGTACTCTATATCAATGTCTTTTTGATAAACACTGGCTGTGCGGTTCCAGCCATGAACATGCCGGTATTGCATACTTGGTGTGGGTCTGTGGGACCTATTTTATTTAAAAGAGAATTTAACTTGTTAAAAAACATTTAGAAAATCACAAAATTGATGACTACACAATGAATGTTGCATGCATGTATTATGTGGTGGTACATAAAACTGGCATCGGGTTACAAGTAGGGCAATTATCCCCAGTAGAGAGAATAGCAGGGTTTTATTACAGATTCTATTAAATGTTGCAGACTTCCTTCTACATGTAGGTCAGACCGAGATCAGATTTTTAATGTTTAAATCAGGAAATCTGGTGGTGAAGAGGGGAGAAGAAGGAAGACTTGAAAGTGAGTGCTTGGAACCGGGAGGGGGAAGTTCTCAACACAAAGGGCCATATGGGGATGGGCTGCTGTAATAGGTCTCATTTATGGACTTTAGGTATAAGGATGACCTCTTTCAATGCTATGTAAGATTGGTTTGAAAGTGGGTCACGCTTTCAAAATTTTCTAAATCGGTTATGAAGTAGATTTAAATTATTTTGTTCATTTGGGGCTAATATTTCCACAAATTTCAAAACAAAGTTGACAACTTATGCTTAATTTTCTGGTAAAGTTTGCACACAAGTTGTGCAACTGGCGCAAATTGGTTCAAATTTAGCTTTGGCATAAGTCTGTATGTAACCATCTTTAGCAGTAGTACTTGTACACTACTAAGTCTAAGTCAATAAAATACATAAGCAAATATTGTAATTCTTGTTCAAAAACTGGTTAGTTGGCCGGGAGAGAAGAGAACTAGTTTTTTGGTCACAGCTATTGAGGAACTTCAATTTTGCAATTTAATGTTCCTTCTCTATCAGTTTCCATTGACAAAAAATGACATAAAGATATAGGCCATTCTAATTGAGACTCTAAAACATCACAATTAGAGCAGGTTGTTGTTATTAGAAATCCCTTCTCTTTATAGGAGCACCTCTTCTTTGAAGAGTAAGTTCAGTTCATACAAATAAAGTCACACTATAATATAGTCACACAAACATTTTTTTTTTCATTTAAAGGTGTCAAAACTTGTAGTATCAGATATCTGGCCTTACTAATCACATTTGAAAAAAAATTTCTTAGTTCTCTAGACATTAAATGACATAGAAAATCACAAAATATGTTACATATGGGGAATCACCGGGACTTCAAAGATGGCATAACAAGTGTTACATATGTGGTGTTGAAAGGATATCACCTGGAGCTCATAATACTTGAAATGATCAAATCCAAAATATGAAGTTCTTATCAGTTAATGCCATGGGCTGAAAGCGATACTGAAAATCGGAGGTTATGGGGGAGTTATCGTGTATCAAATTGCAAGAGTAACATGAGTTACGGATCGTGCAAAGATTTATCTAGGACATGATGTGATCTGGGTGGGATAGGATCAGCAAGGTAGGATAAGGGGGGGGGGGGGTAATCAGGTATACAAAATATGGGTTATTTTCAAGTAAGGACAGGGAATGAGCTTTCCCCATTAAGGGGTAATAAAATGTCAGTTCAGAAGGGTGATAGCAAGTCTGAACGCTTGTTTGGGGGGGGGGGGTAAAATTAAATGTAAAGCTATGCTTTCCATTCTCATTTTAATAGAGGTACTTTGGTAGAAGGCTAAAACATGTTTATGGGTCATATTTGGGTCATCATGCATATGTACACAAAGATAACTGGGATAAAGGTGACAGCAGGTTGAGAAAATAGAGCAATGTAACAGACAACAATGATTACTAATGTATTTCACATGTTTTGACAAATTAGGGCAACTAAATTTGATGGTGAATGATCGGTTTACTGGAGTTACTGCAAAGGAACAATTTTACACAATGACGAACTATGTAAGGCAAAGGTTTGTTCCTGATCTGTTTGTTATAAGTCCCACCACTCATCAAGTATCTGACAGAAAGCATATCAAATATTTTTGAATGGTGCATTTACTCCACAGTACACTTTAAAGAATGGTTATGTTGGGACCGAAGGACCCATACCTATATTATTTGGTTATTGCCTGGCTGGGAAATCCCTGGGATTCAGTTGAAAGCTTGTTCATGGCTTTTGAAGTCAAAAGACACAAATTGCAACCATTAAACCTAATGAAAAACGAATGAAGCATTAATGAACATTATTGAGTTTAAGTTTTCAAGGTAAACATGCATATGATTATGAGTATATCATATAAAACATGATCTAAGGCCCTAAACTTTTTTTAAACCTAAAAAGTTCTAATGTCAAAGTCTAAGTCTGCTCAAATCTTTGTCTTATTATTAAAGGTGGGAAGGAGGTCAACAGTCAGAACATCCAATGCACCCAACCCACTTTCCATCAATTGGCACGCACATGATCATGTTGTAATCATCCTTCTTATTATGTGCTTTTGTATCATGATCAGTGGGCAAGATTAACAAATGGAACAGCCACTTCTAACTTTGCCATGCACCCACCCCAGTTTCCAAACACACTGTACTGTATTTCTTCAATCTCCATGCTTGCGCCTTTACCAGGGAGTAAGACCAATGACTGCGAGTCCTGGCTCCTTCAGGTGAACTATGCACCCACCCCACTTTCCATACACTCATTCATGTTCCAATTTCCTATCTTCTTTTGTCCCAAACTTGTACCTTGGAAGACAAAAAACACACAAAAATTGGCACCAATGTCTGCTTGCTTAAAATAAATCCCCCCCAAAATGCAAAATCTGGGACGGTCAGGCCTGTAGCATAGAACATGGTTCCTTTTTTGTAGCCTTGTAGAACTATGTTTAGGAACTTCAACTGGGAGAGGAGGCTGGAGTAAGTATAACATGTGGAAAAGCCACCTTTACAATGCACCCACCCTACTTATCTGGAATTGGTCATTGTATTTATCAGCATAGTGTCCTTACATCCATCTACGTCAGAGGGTAAGATCAATTTCAAAAGTGGGGGAGTAACATTAACCATTAGAATAGCCGCCTGTGACCCTACCAAGCACCACCCTAGTTATCCATCCAGGTTTGCATTATGTTCCTACCCTGCCACCCCTCCCCTAGCCAACCAACATCAATCCCCTGACTAATTGGAAGGACACCAGCTTAAACATGTTTGACATTAATTATCACCCTTAATTTGCATTCAGTCATACAATAGCCGACCATGGTGACAAATTATGCAGCTTGCGTGGCAAATGGCAAGCAACTAGGGCGGCCAAGTGACCACCTCTTTTCGTAGCCCAATCTAACCAGCGCCTGGCTGCATGGATTGGAATAGAGAATTGGCATTATAAAGTACAGTATACAGCTTTCTCAAAGTACAAGCAGTGAGCATAGTCAAAAGAGAAAGATCGGATCGGGAGGGGAAACCTAAATATCTGCATGACTAGAAAAATCATGCAAAAAATGGGATGAAAAAGACAAAATTGCAAAAAAATCAGGAAATTTGTTACTCTGCTATGCTTATATTTGCCGCTATGGACAGGTAAAACTAGCTAGCCTTGGCATGAGTGACTGAATGAGCGCCAGATAGATAAACAAAATGAACTAGAAGGACATTGCTCTTTAATTTCATCAAATTAATTTTGGAGAAATTAGCCCAAATTAACTTCAGAGTATTGAAAATTATGTTCACCTTTTACCATCCAAGCTCAGCCAGCCAGTCTTAAATCTGGACCCACCGTTTGCTCTCACAGTGTGCCGTTGTCTACAGATAAAGAGCTTAAAAAGCTCTTTAATTACATCCAATTAGTTTTTGGAGAAATTAACCCCAAAATTAACTTCTTGATATCGAAAATCATGTTCACCTTTTACTAGGCAGGCAGGTAGGGAGTCTTAAATCTGGACTCAGCGTTTGCTCTCTTACAGTGGCGTAGTCTGATTGCCCTCTCTGCATCGTGCCCTAGTTATATGACATCCTAGCCACCTGACCTACTTTAACGAGCTCACACTCAACCCTTATGGCTCTCACTGCTAACTATACCTAAATTATCCCCATGGGTTATTTTTGTTTATGGCCAGCCATCGTTTCCTTATAGGCGGACTTCCCATTCTCTATAATTCTCTGCATGAAGTGCTGACTGAATGATGAACTGCTAAAATTTCTACTACAAACTATTGGTGGTACGTATCTCAAGAACTAGTAGGGATATACTAGGCGTGTTTGGACTCTTTTGAAATAATTTTGCGTGTGGAACCTAAATCTGTGAGTAAAAAGTAAATGTTGATATTGCATTGTCATTTTTGTAAATTGTGTGGAGAGGAGTCGTTTTCACCTGAGTAGGGTATCTAGAAGGTTAAATAGGTACATTAAGGTCTGTCTTGAGAAGTTTTTAATGAAATGATGGGATATTATTACTCTATTGTTTGTTGATTTGTATCATTGTTGCTATGATTATGATGTGTGTTATCTGACCCTCCCTTTTCCCTCTTTCCTATTGGATGATAAAGTTGATGAATTTGTCACCCTCAAGTCCTAAGAAAGATTATGCAGAACATAGTCCAAACGTGAGGTTTGATTTACCAACAAAACCAAGAAGTAGGCCTATTTGTGAACCTGTTTTTAGTTTTTCTTGACTCATATTTTTCTCCTTAGTCACTCTGTTGTAACCTACGGGATTAAAAGATTATGCTTTTCATTAATTTTAATTCTTCTCATGTTTTGAAAAAGTAAAATGAATGATTAATTTCCATAACTTTATATTTTGTGTTGTTTTTGCTTAACAACAATTTTGGAAAGTCAGAGTTAAAGAGAACACTTTTTTTGTTGCTTATTGTATCCAGAATCTGATATAAAAACAATGATAAACTTGGGGTATTTTGTGTTTGTTTTGTCAAAAATAAAGTTTAGAATTGTGTTGTTAAAAGACAGAGGATTACGTTGAGATTATCGGCACAAATCCTTTAATCTCACAGCGCTTCCTTCGCTGCTTTAGCGCTGATGATTAGAAATGGGTTAGGGCTCGGAGCGAGGTGATACACACAGCAAGATCCAGGCCGCTTTAAGATTGCTTTGTGAATACCTGAAATTAGGTAAACTTGATATCATTTTGATTTTACTTGAAATTGTTGCAGCTCATCTTGACTGATTCAGATTCAGGATGGTAAATTAATTTAAAAATGTTTCACTTGTTCAACTCAACTCAATGGGTCAGTCATCTATTGTTGGATGTAGTCCTCCTCAAGTAAATTGCCACCTTCCTCTGTCTTGTGCTTGTCTTGTCCAGGATGTACCAATGTAAGATGTGATGTTCTGTCCTGTCCTTGGCTGCCATTCACTTGTTCACTTGATTTTATTTATTTAATTATTAAATGTATCGTTGTATTGATTTTAGTTATTTGCTTACATATAGTCTCTTTCGCAGAGGGTAAACATAGCTCTGACTATGTGACGCTAAAATCTCAACATACTGCAAACTTGCAAAGGACATCAAGTTATC
>JAUMTS010073455.1:0-10647 GCA_032273385.1 Ophiopholis aculeata | reverse complement strand
AATTTTAGTACTAAATTCAAGGACATTTAAAAATAGCCTCATCCCTACTCTATGCATTATTTGAAAATGGTCAAATTATATTTTAAGACGGGTTTCTGTAATATTTTTTTCAAAATGTGACTTTTTTCTGACACGACTAATCAGATTCAGCCCAAATCTCAATTTAAAAAAAATGTTCAGACTTGTCCAATGCCCCTTTAAAGTCACAGGCTAGGCCACGTTACTTAATACTATAGCAAATTTGAGTCATTATATAGAAAAATACACCTGTTTATAAAAATAGACTTAGGGGACTATTATTAAATAGCTTTGTTTATTTCTTTTGTCTGATATATATCTCGAGGGCAAATAATCTTTTTGTGCATACAATGTATGTTGTCTTCTTTAATTCATTCCCCTTGTTTATCAACAACAGATCAATCTGCCAATACTTACATGGGAAGTTCTTACAAAGGACTTCAATAGGTGTGGACATTTTCTTCTCGCTAATCTTTTCATATTTTTGTCTCTTGGTGGCTGCTTTTAACCCTTGCCATGGTAGGCTACCAAGGTTATAATACATTAGCATGTAGCCTAGTGACTCTAAATCGTCTCGCCGACTTTGCTCTGAAATGAGAAGGGACAAATAAAAATAGACATTAATTTTTATTTTAATATAGACATTTAGACTTATAACATAACCCACATTTGTAAAGTCACAGAAATGATTTAGTGGAGTTAGTTGAGTAGAATGTCTACTTTCCATCCATCAATCCATGCCAGTATCAAAGTGTTGCAACATTTTAGTTATATCATAACTTAACTTCAGTGAAGAAGTGGTCCGAGTCAGCTATTCTTTCTGGTTATATTTTCGCTCATTATCTAACCACAAATTAAAGAGTTTATCTAGTCTTCAACATAATACTGTTGGTTTGTACTTCATTGCAGAATGATAAAGCTGATGTCCAGCATTGCTGCCAAATTGTAAAAACTAACTGACATTCACATGCTTAGTTGATAAACCAGAATATAAATTTACAAAAGAACAAAAATCATGATTGTCAAAAGTTATTACTTTTGTATTACCTAGCTTCCAAAGGAATTCTATATTATTACAGATTATGCATGGTAAATCAGCTGTAACTCTGAAAGAAGCCAATCATCAATGTCAAGGTCATTTTCAAGTCATACATATATACTTTATTAAAATATCAAGCAATTTAAAGCATACAAAATGCTCATCCAAAGTCTACACCATGACAAGTTATTTGCTCCTGAGCCAACCAGGGTCTCACTGACTAATCTTACCAAGGGAAGTCCCAGACAAGACATACGCTCACACACCTCTTAAACTTCAAATTAGGCAAACTTGATCTAAAGTAAGACGCACGCTCTCCAAATATTATAGATTGAGTGACACATGAAAATGTTAAAGTCTTTTCTTCTAAAGCTGACTTCCACTGATGTCATTGAACTACGAAAGCCACTCATATTCATAATCATATTTCATAACACTATGGGATACAGGTCGAACTTAAGTTCAACAAATAAATGCCTTGTGCATAGCAATAGTATTATGGCATAAAATATCATTTGTAAACATATTCAATTTCATTACAACTGAAAACCTCACTGATCGAGGATCACATTTTTTATTCATTTACAGTAAAATTACAAAGACCTATGTAATTTTACTGTGGTTTTTCTTCATACTTTGAGACAATGCCAATGGTGTATAAAAGTTGGCGCTTAAAACTTACAAAAACGTGTTAGCCTAGGACCTGACCAAACCTGTGAACACACTTCAAAACATGAACACCTGACTCATGGATGAACCACAAAATGAAGAGAAATCAACAAGGGTTCATGTGTGACATACATACTTATATGGCATTTTGAATCCAATGGGAAGGGGGGGGGGGAGAAAAGCCTAACCGGGTATACTGCTGCCAAGGTTATGTTTGTTACGCAAAGCCAGCTTACCAAGGCCAATGATACATGGAAATAATAAGTGATTATCACTAGTCATTTCTTGGTTCTTTCTTGGTTTTGATATCAATCTGTACAGATTTCCCTACATCAGCACACTACATTTAACCCTAACACTTTCACAGTGAGTGTGGGGAAGGTGGTACGGAGAATACCTCAAAAAGAAGGGAGGGTGCCAAAACCCTGGGATCAAACCCCGGACCTCTCGGGTGCAAGGCGAGGGTCAGATGCACATGACAAGGTCGACTGGACAAGCAAACTGTTCAGCGGGTGTGACATTCTCAGACCTATTTTTAAAGATTTTGTATGATTTCACAGTAAGGGTTAATGCAAAATTGGCAGTCCCCTGGATTATTATAGTGGGATTAGCTGGGTGCATTTGCCTGGCAAATGGGCATTGCTTAGATGTCAGTCGTTCGCAGAAATTGCACAATCTGACTGCACAACATACACTGAACACAATGTAATCGCGCGCAATTTGGGCTGCCTGAATAGCACCTATGTGTCTTTGCATTAGAATATGATGCAGCCTTGAAATAAATCAAAAACATTAACCATCATCATGATCAACTCATCCAATTCAAAACATTGCACCTCACATCAACTACTCTATCAGAACTGATACAGCACCAGTATCTGTATTTCAAATCTCTACAGCAAAATGTCAGACATGATTGCCAAGGCTCTATGCATGTAACCAACCACAGTGTAAACAGCAAGACTTGATTAGTAATACTGACAGGACATTATCACATCATGTCTTGAATCAGTGATGATCATGCTAACTACTGTGTAATGTCGTATTTCTGTAGAGCCCTACTGGGCTATAGTATACATACAACATACCATGTGCTAACAAAGAGCATAAGTCACTGACTCACAGAACATGACCCGATCTATGTAATTCAGCTCATTGTTTTAATGGGCTTGCAATTATTACACCTCACCCGATCTTGAATCAGAAATGATAACATCAAATGCGAGTGGGTTTTTATATAATTTGCATTTAGATTGCAAATCTTTCACAATGTGCATGCGACATAACCTGACTTTCATGAATACAAGAGGGGTAAAAGTGTCAAAGGAGGTCACATTTAATTAACTCACAAGACTAACCATTGTGTTCAGTATATTTGAACAATTTTGTTGCAAATTGATAAATAATGTTCTGACAAGTTCTGGTCAGGATCAAGCCCTGATCATCGCAATTGGTTATCTCACTTCCCCTCCCCTACAAATTGACTGAGGTCCAACATGGGGAGGGAGAGAATCATGTCAGACATGAGGGAGAGAATTATGTCAGACATGATAGTAGAGCTAATAATAAACATGACATCCCCAGGCAGGAGGTGTGCAGTCATTGTTGGTCATCCCCAGCAAGTAAACATCTGTGCTCATATGAAACATGGCACTGCTAGCACACAAGCTGGGCAATCTGATCACTTTACAAATTACCTTAAATCATGCAAGTATGTATGGCATGTAATGAGGTTCACTGCCACATTAAGACTTGCTACAACTACTACTAGTAGCAAAATCATGTGCTATTATGCTGCTTCTCGCCACACATTTTAGGGAAGACCAGGAATTCAGAGGTCCAGTCAAACAACTTGGAGAGGGTACTTTAAAGCTGGTCTACCAATCATGTCATTTGAATATTGATTTTTAAGAGGCACCTTATATATATATATACATAGTGCTCAGTACTGGGCTAACTTGATTTGCAGTCAAGTTTTAGCACCTCAATCTATATAGCGCTCGCTTTCAGTGCAACAGGTTTCATTTTTGGCCACAGTGGTGCCGATGTTCTTGTGATAATTGAGCGTGCTTGAAATTCCTTTGGGCAAGGAACTAGCTGCTAATTGTATCGCGGAAACTCGGGGAGCTGATCCTGGCTACGACGGTATGAATGTAGACTGGCAAAGGTACCGGCCCACCGGGCCCTTAATAGGTTTGCCGCTGTCCCTGAAATGATGCCAAGACTGATGGAGTAACTTGGTCAGCATAAATCTGTAAAGTGTGCTGAAGCGGCGTGGAACTAAAAAGTCGGGGGTGGCATAGTGCAATAAATTGCCTGTCTTTTTTACTGTCTTTATTACCTACCAAATAAGACCTGGGTGTTGGGAAAGTTGGAGAATTCCCAAGATTGACAGGAAATGAATCGATAAAGAGTCATAGTTGAAACGGGTGGTATATAATATTTTACTAGCAGAACGACATGCGTGTTTACTCATAATGAAGAAGATACCCAAAAGGTGGTCAACCATTATACCATATTAATGTTTTGATGTGCTGTCATGTTCGTTCCGGATAACAGATGCTCAATCACTATGTCATTTTAATGCATACAATTTGAATTTGCACAAATTTAGAAAATGAAGCATTTAGTAAATTTTGACCCATAATTTCTAGCAATAGAAGCAAACAATAAAGGAGATGAATGGAAAAGGTTATCCTGTTTGGAAAATGGAAATCAAACCCGGGACCTCTGAAGCGGTCACTCAACTCTGTCTTCGAAGCATTTTCTACTTCCATCATGCATGTAAATGCAAGAAAATATGGTGTTGCCAAAACATTTCAGCACATCATGGACCTCATGAAAATATTTAAACAAAAATACAAAAGGTAACCCCTGGGGAAAACATCTCCTGGAAAACTGCCTGATGGGAATTAAAATCAGTGATAAAGGTCTAGACTCAAGAGTTAAGCAAAACTTGTGCCATCTTTATGTCGCTCTTTATTCATGCTAATGGTTGACACAACAAGAAAAGTTACGCAAGTATTTTTTTTTGACCAATCACATGACTGACGTTTGGCTGTCTATATCCCAAATTTCAAGCAACCATGTTCTTGTCTTGCTCAAAGAAGAATATAACTATTGCCAATATGTGATATGATTCAAGCTGTACATAAACGTGTGTTACTACAAAGGTATCGCATAGACAGTTCACATTCAAACTGCATTGCCAATTATATTCCTCATTGACACTGAACACCATTCTGGATGACTCGCCCACCCCGGTTAGTTTGTCATGCTGGATCCTTGCCACACTAGCAGTTGTGTCCTTTCATTTGATCAATTTGACTGAACTTGAAAGGTGTGACTACATGAACTAAAGGTTAAGTACGACACAAAAACCCAATAGGTATAAATCACCTTGCAATAAATCACCTTGCATTAATAGGTAAAGGAAGGGGGAAAAAATTCTCTGAATACTCACATTAGATACATTGTTAGAACTAGAGAAGGTACCATGGAGGCATAATGATAAAGCCCACTACATTTTTTTCCCCTCTTAATCGTGTCAGTTTTAACTTTTCAACTTACCTGTAAGCCAAATTTAGCAAGTCAGTATACTTATCACCAGAAGGGGAGCAAACTGGGAACGACAGAGACAAACTACTTAAGGGCAATTTTCTTGGAACTCCCTTTTTTTTAAATCCTCTGGGACAAAGGTTTACTTAAGATTGTAGCACACTGGTACCATACTGTTTATTGTTCGACGCTGTTCAAACAGAATTTACCTGGTCACAGTCCACAATGCTTGAAGACAGGTCTTGGACACATCATAAGTTGGGAACAATAACCAAAACAACCATTCAACAATATGTTGAATATACTTGGTCTCATCATACATTTGGTTGTGTATCGGGGTTTGCATGGATTCTTTTGTACACCTTGGTGTAATAATCTACTAGTACTAACCATCTGTCTAGAAAGCAACTCTTGAACAACGTCGAGTTTTTTTGAGATGACCCAAGTGAGCATGAACTGTGTTGCTGCTATTAATCAAGCAAGAAACACAGTACTTGCACATCAAATGATGAAAGCAAATGCAGTTGACTTTCATGTAAGACTTCCTTACCTATCCCTAAATGTGTGTTGATACTGGCGTAGCGCGCCGTTCCCGTCAGATTTTTGTTTTCTCTGTAGGGTATGTGTTGTTGTGTCCTTGCATCACGGTACTTCTTGGCAAGGCCAAAATCAATGATATACACTAAGTTGCCCTTCTTTCCCAGACCCATGAGGAAATTATCGGGCTTGATGTCTCGGTGGATGAAGTTCTTTGTGTGAACATATTCCACTCTGCTGATCTGTAAAGGGGAGAAAAATAATAATAATAAATATTAATTACTAAAAGATCAATTTATTTTGTGACTGGTAATATTCAATATTGAATGGATGCAATTTCTCTTTTAGAAGTCTAGATGGCAGCTTGTTCCAATGAAAACAGGTATTACGGTCACCCATCATTGAATATAAGTGCTTCAGAACCGTGCAGTTTCTTACACTTTATTAAAGAACACACAACATTTTAATTTTAATTGAATCTGTCAATTAATTTGAAAAATAAAACCAAGTTTGGATCAGGCGATTCATTCAGTCAAAAGGAAGATGGTATCTTGAGATTCTTGTCCTACCATACCAAGGCAGGCAATGTACAGGTACATCAAATGATCTACCACAACTTAAATATTGGTAGCTATACCTAAATTCAATCTTTACAATATTTAATGCATCATCATAAATGTCACAATATTATATAGTGCACAGTTGAACTTGAACAGACATTGTATTCTGTGTATACTGTTACCTCAGTTTAAAGGGGCTCCGTCCGATGTTTTCAGCAAACGAAATTCACTTAAATTAAATAAACACCTTTGTTGGGAGTAAACATAACCATATCAGCAAAGAAAACCCCATGCTTTTCCGTAAGAGATTAGATTAATTAATAAATCTGACCATGATCTGACAGAAGTAAACAAAAGTTTACGGCAATTGACCTTTGCCGCTATACATTGTTGTGCGCATGCTCGCTTGTATATTCACCAAGGTCGGGTCAAAGAACACACATTTAACCTCTTGGCACAGTGACCTGAGTGCTGGAACTGGATAAAAATAGATCAGGCTGCTCAGAGCGCACGGAACTCAAAACCAGTACATATCATATTTAATGACTTTCCGAATGGGAAAGAATTTTGACGTGAAATTTCAGAATGATGATCAGAAAAATACAACTAATAATATGGTACCAAATTCGCAGTAACTTTGCAAAAATTCCAAAAAGAACGGACTGAGCCCCTTTAATAGAGTTACTATTAAAAGACATGGGTGAAATTTACTAGCATTGTCATGATCGTGATTTTGTCAGCTGCTACGTTTACTAGCTAGTAGCTAAGATCAAGTACATAATGATCTATCATAAATGTATTTAATTAGCAAGTATAAGAGTGAATATTCTCAGTAATCCATTAAAGAGGCAATTTGGGAGAGAGTGGGAGCCATCACTTATCAAGAAAGGACAACTGCGGTACAATTCATCTCATGCATGGGCCGGGCCATATTATCAAGCTGATCCCAAGTCGTCTGTCACATGACCAATCAAGCAGGTCAAAAACCTGAAGAAGCGTTGTCGATGCAACACACAGCATTGTTATGCTTGGAAAGTAAATTCCAGAAAAATAACATGCATTAAAGGGTAAAAGTAACCATTTTGAACAGCAGTAAGTCTAAAATCAGCACACGTGAGCTTCAAGTAGTTTACACACAGCAACTATTGATAACTGTGATGCTCGAGGCAGCTATAACACTGATATGCACATAATATAAGTGCAACTGTTCCATCAACGTGCATGCCCATATTGTCAATGATAACCAGTAAGGAATCGTGTTTTGGTAACAGCTTGTTTGTTTGGATACCTACGATAGCCTTGACTACTGCATGATAAACTCTATCATCAATGCTATCATCTTCTGTACTTATTGAATAACGTATACTCTCAATCATACATGTACACGATCAAAAAAATGTGGCGTTTCATTTGCAAAAACTATTTAAGGGTAAGACAGGCACACAACCTTCACTTTTATAAGAACATTTCAAACATGGGCTAAAATTTTATATTTAGGCATCTTCATCACCTTCCCATTTTCAAAAGCTAACAGATAGCTTAAATCGTGATTCTTATCTGTCATCATTTGTGAAATGGTGATGAAGGAATGAGTTGGATGTTGCTAATATTGAATTTGAGTTATAGGCTTCTAATACTTTATTAAGAAATTTCATAGAATTTCACATCTCTGGGACAGGATGTCTGATTGTAAAGAGGTGTGGATCAAATGGCAGCAATTTGAATGGACAAGTTTATAATGTGGAAAACTTAAAAATGAAAATCGCAGACAACTGATTTATTCCCCATGATCATGTCACAAGTATCCTGAAACACCACGTGATGGACCAAGTAATGTCAATACACACCAGAGATGTGCCAATGATATGACAGATTCTTTGTTCCAGTTGACACTTTTCTGTCGAAAAGCAAACTTGCAGACTGATCACCTGCATGAGAATTCTAAGAAAAGAGAGTCAGGCGAAAAGCTTTGCAAACAATTCCCAGAGAAGATATATGTCAGGACACACTAACTACAGGAGTGTTTACATATGTTTATGGTAATTTGTGCGTGTGTGTATTATCTAAAAGTGTCACCAAAAGTGGACCAAAGTGACAATCTTAGTGTATGTATCCCAAAATGTTATCAATTAGATTATGCTCAGTCCTTCGTAGTTTTTGAGTTTTTGTATGTTGAATGTTTCATGATGGGTTTTTATTGGATCATGGTTATTTTAATAGTAAACACAGATAGAAATATTTTAAAATTTTGTGTTCATGAAGTACAAGTACTGCTTGAACAAAATGTATTCAATATGAACAAGTAATATGCAAATGTTGCATTGTAAAAGTTAAAATGACAGTTCAGAAGAAATTTAGAAGTAGATGGGCATATAGCTTTCAAGTTAAGTAGGGCTATCAAGAATAGTGAAGCTGCCAAAAGGTGAGTAGTTTAATATCAGCTCAGCTTTTCCCAACCTTTTCTAGCTAAACTGCAACTATGTAAATGGATACAGCCCTCAGAATAGTGTCTACATCTGTACGTGTACATGTTTTGGTCACCCAAATCATGCATTATGCCTCATTCTATTCAAGGGAATGCCATGACAAGGGTGAAGATAATTGGTTGCCATTGCTGATCTTATACATGTGATAAGGACACTAAAACTAGTTTCATTACATGAAATACTGACCATATTTGTATTGAAGTTATAAGTTTTACTAAACAACACCAATTTGCTAAAAAGTACAGAGTCTTATCAATTTGGTCAATTGTATAAATGTTTTCTTAGTCTTTGCACAAACATGAACAGATCAGGAAGCGCCTGACTTGACCATCACCTTCAGAAACAAATTTCAGCCAGAATCAGACTCACAGCTGTTGGTGTGCAGAAGCTTGCTACAAACACAACAAGACTCAATCCTGGAAAATCAAGGCAACTGAATTGACTATCTAGTGACCCTGGCTGAATCATCTTGAGAATCTAGCCTTATAGAATTACAGCTAATAATAACAGCAAAGCAGTAGATAGCGGCTTTGTCACCTTGCTTACATGGGACATCCTTCCACCTTAGTCTATCAACACCTTACAACCTCATTTTGCTTGCCAGAAATTTTAACATGCACTTAATTTGTCCGTGTTTGTCCACGGCCACGCCAAGTTGTGCCAATAAGGTCTTGGACTACTGTATCTTCAGTTTGAAAAGCGTTTTAATTATTCTTATTACTAAATTGTTAGTGCTGTACTACTACGTACTAGTAAATAAATATGTTAAAGAAAAAAAATATATGGGTGTTTCTTTTAGTGCAATAAAGATACAATCATCATTCTGTTTGAATTTCAAGTGGTGTTAATATTTTCTAATAAACAAATTAGCCACATCCCTTCAAGTTCAATCAAATAAAAACCGTCATGTTTTCATGTTTATGATAGAAAACAAATCGGCTCATAGCACTCGCAAACAAATATTCTTGTCACCGATGTAATTACATTATATTCATGGATGGTGTTCACTTGCTGTGTTATTATTGTGGACGTGTACAGTGAATGCGAGCATGCTTTGATTTACTTCAGATCTGAGCATTGCAATGTTGCCCATTAATTTGTGTTTCTGCCTTGTACTTTGCTTGATAACTTGATATATTGTGCTACTTTTTCTGTATTAATTTCTCCCTTGTTATAATTCTGGAAAATGACCATAGATCTTACTTCAAATTGAGGGGCTATAAAAGTCAAAGGTTTCAATAGTAAACAAACAAGTTACTATTAGACACTGTACCTATTTATATCCTGCCTAAATTTCAAGCTGTCTAATTCTGCACGTACAGCTGTAGGCCGCAAACTCGTTGAATCTGGGTAACTAGTCATATGGCTATTCTGTTATTCAATGGCAGTTACTATCTTTTAAGATGGGTAATAGTCAACATATTGGATTTGTTTAGTTGCTGTTTTGTTTGTTCAGCTTCATTTTACTTATCCTTTCTGCTAATCTAATGTCAAAATAAAAATTGTATAGTGCACTTGTCTGTATGTGCAAAACTAGGTTGTTTATAAAGGATTTACTTCGGACAGCTCCATTTATCTATTGAGTATACTTGCATCTCTTTACCCCTCCCCCCTGCATCTTTTCTCACATGTATGCTAAGCAAGTCAAGATGAATTTGTTGCTTTTTTACATAGATCTGCTCAATTTAGACATGTTTTTGTCTGTACCGTTTAATTATAGATTAATAACTGCGTATTACTTGACGCGAGAAAAATTGTACCAAAATAATGCACGCGTGCT
>JAUMTS010073344.1:0-10647 GCA_032273385.1 Ophiopholis aculeata | reverse complement strand
TAATGAAGTGGTAATTTTGGAAAATCAGCTCTGTGTGTGTGTGTGAGTGCGGCAGGCAGAACTTCAGTGCACACACACTGACATGCCTACTAAAAGAATACGGAGTTCACAAACCTTTCTGAAATTTTTAAAAACCAAAAAAACAATTAATCAAACCAGACAATGTTCCTTTTCAATTCATACTATTTGAAGCAATTTTCCAGTTCGTAGCAGGTAATTCGCTCATTACAGTTTAACAAGAAACCAATCTACGGACAATCACCTATTGAACAGTAATCTTAACTGTTTCCCGTGCTAGCGTCCTGTGCTTATTTTAAATTCCTGTCTGAGCACAAACACATTAGGTGAATCCAATAGTGTAACTAAATACCTAACAGATAACACACAACGCACACATCAATACGAAATGGTTTTCGAGCGCGCTGGATGCCTTGTTTCCTTAATATCAGTGACCACTCTTGCCTGCCAAGTACTTCCTGGCTTGTCTCTTGAACGTCTGGAAGCTCACACTTCAGGCAGCAGATACCAAGGACGATGTTTGAAACAATATTTTGAAGTGCAAAAGCACAAATAAATACGAAATGGTTTGAGAGATTCAACATTATATTCTGTTTCTCTTCTTTGAATGTTTAAATATAAATGCTACTTCAAATTGGTACCCCATAATAAGTTTCCTAACCATCCTGCGCCTACCCTCGGAATGTGTAATTTGCAAATCTGTTAACAAGGGCAAACGCAAATCATAATTTAACCATTTGAACTGGTTTTTATACAAGTAAATCATTATTTCAGTTATGATGCCTGAAGTGCTTAAATATCGATTTCCTATATTCAGGATATTCATGAAAATGAAGAAAAAAAACTATCAAATAAAACATGACAAAAAAACACAAAATAACCCTTTTTTTTTTTCTTTTTCATTCATTTATATTTTAAGTCACTATTTTCATTTCTTGTGCAGTCTTGGTTAGTTACCCATTATGGTTCAACTAGTAACACATCGACAGACAATAACCATGGGACCGTAATAATACCTGTTATCCGTGCCAGTTTCCTGTGGTTTTTTTATTGTTCTGTTTGAACACAAACACATAAGGTGAATCCAATAATGTAATCCAATACTTTAAAGATACCATTTTCCTAGTTAAATAACATCAATTATACAGGACAAAGCACAAATCAATACTAGATGGTATGCGAGCGAGCTGGATGCCTTGTTTCCTTAATGTCAGTGACCACTCGCGACTGCCAAGTACCCCTTGGCTGCCGCAAACTGACACTACATACAAAACATACCGAGGACGATGTTTGAAACAATTTTTAGAAGTGCTGCGCTTAATTATATTTTCCACCTAGGATTTTCTACTTGATTTGCAATATAACTAATATTATTTTAATCCTTTCAAGATTAAATTAAAAAAATTCAGGTTTCGGGAAATATAAATGGAATTTATATGAACACTTCGGTGGTACGCAGCAGGAATTGTTTAAACCTGTGTGTGCTAATTACCATAGCTTGATTGATAATTCAATGATACACAAAAGCAACAGTGAATACCGCTTGGCAGAACAGGAAACAAAGTATATACAGTAGTTAAACACCACAACGGTTGGCTTCTGGTTTTAGGTAGCATTCTAGTGCACTCTCATCAGATATCAATTTACTAGCAAAAATGTACTGCAACCTTTAACGTTATTATGGTAATGAAAGATCCATAGACAGACATAGCAAAAGAAAAAAAAAATCTCAATGTATTTCTATACATTTGGGAGATTTTCAAACATATTAATTATAATTGTATTCCCTCAAAAAGAGTAGTTTAGCTAAATAGATGCATTGCCATTTTAATTAAGAACTAGACGATTTCGTTTTACAAAGGGTGTATTTTATTTATTGAAAAGGATGTTTAGTTACAGAAGTCACGCACAATGTGCTACTCAAAACTAACAGAAACTGGTTTGACCTTAATTGTTTGTCATTTTGTTTTTTCTCGCTCTGTATATTTTCTTTCCTTTCAAAGTCTCCAGGTGCCAATCGACAAAACTGAACTAAATAATCAGATGTGCCACAAGGTCAAACTGAACTGTTCCTTCTTATCATGATATAAAAGTGCTTTTGCCACCTATTTCGTATACCATATCTTTTTAGTATTTAAGAAGAGGCTACTTTGGTAGAATTGATATGTTTGCCATTAAAATACGTAAACAAAATGTATTTTTAAATTGCATAAATCGTTTAATCTTTCTCCTTGTGTAGCAATTCTCAACAGACTATCATGTGTCGGACATGGACCAGAGTGATTTTAAAAATAAATAACACAGTTTGAATCCAACATTCCTTTTTAATTAAAAAAACCCCCGCTTTTTTCATATATGATCAACAAAAGAAATTCAATTGCACTCCTTTTCTGCCTGTGCGTTTACGTAAAGGATATACATAAGTTTGAACTTGTTATATGACCAACTTTTTGGTTTTAGGGCTAAGATGATGATATCATACAAACTAAAATACCCATCAATTTTCAGCCATTTTATATGTCCATGATTTATTGCTGCACTTGTCTGTTTTTATGAGGAAACACAATATCAGTTTAAAGTAACATTACAAGACAAGCTGCATGTAATCCTAGATTTTGTCACGGCATGTATCACCCTGCCCATTATGTGAAGCGCTGAAAGTAAAAAGCTATATGTTCCATTATTTCTTATATTTCAAGTACTGTAACAAATTCCTCTGATTATTACTTTAATAAATTAAGTTATGATTTTGTTATTACACTAGGATGATATTATGCTTAAGTCTGCATGGTTACAATGGAATTTCTATAAACCAATGTGTCACAAAGAAGGAACACATTTAATCTTCGTAGGGCCTACACATTCCGTAGTTTATTTTAAAGAAGAGCTCACTTTTAAACCGTAAGTACGCCAGCCATTTTAAATAGGCCAGTAGCATCTGAAATACGGTATCCCATAATGAATGAGGTAATAGATGTGTATTTAAAATGTGATACTCTCTAATAATAATTCTCTGAATAATTCAGGTATGTACTTTAATGTCACCGTGGGTTCCAATGTACTCTAAAACGTAGGGCTTCATGTACAATGCATAGTTGTGCCATAGAGTCTGTAATTGCAATCTTGGTAGCTTTTACTTAAAGTTTTCTTAAAATTACAAACCCCAACACATTAACAAGGTCAATACTTGGTTAAAATGACTTCCGTAAGAAGAAATAGTTGTTGAAAAGGCTTTTTGTCATGTTTGTAGAACCGTGTGATCAGCATAAAAATTGATTTGTTAAATGTAAATGAACAGTCAATGTACTCTAGAACCTGTGCAAATAAAATGTATGTAATTGTGTTATCCAATCAGCGATGATTACCCATTTCTAAATAATCCTGTCACAAAATAACGAATTTGTTTCAAGCCGTAGAAAAGATTATCTGTGTAGGTCTTTGCACCACGCTGTATCTTAATTAATGTGTTTATCTCCTTTTAAGAACAAGGTGAGCTAATTTTGCAACCGATGAACCGATGAAAATTTGTCAGTATGATGTGCCCAAAGCAGCCAGAGCATTAGAAAAGTAAAACTCCGTTATCTTTGTTCAACATTATATCTGCCAAATAAAGCTTAAACTATTGCAATTGCATCCAGATACCACCGCCTAATAATTCTTAACTTGTGTAGTATGTGAAGTTAAAAGCAATTTAAATTACAGGAGTGTGCGCCCTAATCCGCTTAGCCAATTTATAGCATTGCAGACCCCTTCTGGATGTATTATCTTATTAGCTAGTCTTTTATCTACCCTTACTCTTTCACTTGTGCCTAAAGTCATAATTTGTAATAGTAGATCCAAAGTTTTAACTGTAGTGAATCTTGTAAAGTGTAAACTTTGCTCCCATGTTGATTAAATTGAATATCAGAAACGGTCGTTCATGCTCAGGTTCAATTGCAGAGATTTATATTGGTTTAGGTATTAAAACACATGAAGATGATATTTTTGATAAAAATTAATGTTGATTTTTTCTTAAATACTTTTCAAAAAGACCGTTTTTAAAAGATAAACTAATCTTATCATTAAATAAACCTGTAAATGCTGAAATGCTAAATATGTTGTAGCCAACTAAACGATAGTCTTCTCATATAGGTTGCAGTGTCAATTGGATTCCGCGATTGGACTTTTCGAGTATGCGTAATACTTGTTAGTACCGAAACAATCAGTAGCAGTATTTGCATACTACGCTTAAATATGAAACTATGAGGTTTCTTGAGAGCTTCTTAACTGGAACAATTTTTCTCCATCGAATATGTCAAAGATTATATCGAATGTGTCAAAAAAATGAGTCTTTCTCGTTGTACAAAGAGGTTGAAAAATGCTGAATGACAGAATCCAAATCCGCATACTTTAGGATGTTGTTTCAACCATCCAAAATCAGCTGAAGTACTCTTTCGTAGCGTTTTTAACACGTGGTCTTTGAAACGTGCACAATTGTTAACTTATATATACGAGGGTGCCTAGTTAGTCTCCAATACGTTTTAATGTTCACCTTAGTAATTAAAGTTACTGACGTTACGAGAACGATTAACGATTTAGTTATACCCCGGGGGTACTCGCCGAAAGAGGTATACGGGGATGTGTCGCTCTAATGGGTTAATTTTTTGCAAAAAATCCCTAAACATGGGTCCACTTTTCCGGAAAACAGCATCAAAAATGCTTGAACAGCCAAAAATGTTCCGGTCTCGCATGCGAGCCCGAAAAAAACCCTGAAAATTGGGTCTATTTTCGAGAAAAAAAACCTACAAATGGGTACTCTTTTCGCCAAAATGACCCTTAATAATGGGTATGGTTTTTGAGTCTCCAGCGGCACCCCCCCCCCCCCCACGTCCAAGCCAAATCCGAGCTCAATTACTAGCACAGTATTTTTTTTCCCACCAAATCTGAATAACTCTCCTAGTCATCAAAATGTAGTAATTACATGATCAAAGGTTGTCACTCACTAAGTCAACTTGACACAGTCATAATCTGGTACGTTCCTATTACGAACAGAAATTTGTCAAGTCATCACTTTTATATCAAAGATTTTCTAGTGCAGAATATTTTACTTTAATGAAAAAGCACATTAAGTATAAAGTAACACCCATGAGCATGTTTGATGTTCACTTTTATGACGTAGTAGCGTTTTGATAAGAGCAATGTTTCTCTATAAAAAAAGTGTTAAGAGAAACATCAGACATGTCAAAGGAAAATGTGTGAGATTCCCTAGGAAGTGTTTTTGTTTTCCCAGCACTTTAAAAACTTGTCTAAGATTATATAAAGGTCATTGTCTTGGTATTATGTAGCGGTTAGTTTCATATATGTATTCATGTTCGTTCTATTTCTTCAACCTTAGTCGTTTCACTGTCAGTTTTGCCGACGTGTTAACACAACAACTAAGTGTCCATTCTCTGTAGACACAGGTTGTAAATTTGTAGCAATCTTAACGTAACAAGGTTAACATTATAATAACAATACCACACGTTTACCACATACCAAGGTGTGAAATTGATTTAAACTTGATACTTTCCTGGATATGAACAAAGTTAACCAAAACCAAAAACGATAGCTTAATGACTTTCCGCACTTTTTATACGGATTATTGGCTACAGATAATTCACGATTTGTGTTTGTCTTCTTCATAACTGTTCCCTATAACCGTTGAAATCAATTTAGGCAGCAAAACAAATAAGGTTAATTAGTTTAGATACAATGTAGTATTTAGCCCCTCATTATAGCATTTAAATATACAATATCCATTAGTGTTAACAAATCCTAACCAGACCATAAGCTTCTTATACAAATGTTTTTAATTGGTTTAATTTCTATAGATGTTTTACAAGTATTTTCCAACCACTTGCTTTTATATGACCAGGGGATGGGAAGAATATGATTTGCAAATACTAATAATATTTATGGTATCTGTATTGTAACATTGGTGCACAAATTAAATCTATATAATACGCAATACGAATTTATATTGAAACTGTTGTTTCAGTCGTGACTTTGAACTTGTGCCTTAAACTCAAATTACAAATACTTAATACAATAATTAAATTTATCATTTATCCACAGGATATATGGGTTAATACAAATCAGGATGGTGTTAGTTCATATAATGTTTTAACATTTTAAGCAATATTTCTTGAGCGGATAACTTTAGTGTGATAGTAAATCTGATGTCCACAATTTTGGAAAGCAAAGAGTTAATTGAATATAGCATTGAATATAGTTATATTGATGTATTGGTCGTGCCCTATTTGGCATTATAATAGGTAGTTATTTTAGATTGTTGCTTGAATAGCATACATACACTCCACGTAGGAGCCAACCAATTAGAGGGCAGGATTTACCAGTACGCAGAGTTTATTGACAATCCACAATGATATCTGCGTACTACGCCCAAGACTGCGCGGTGTGCTTTTGATGCGTCCTACGGGGTTACATCGATTAATTAATGTTTTCACCGGGTTAAGGGTGTATTAACTTTTAAACTTTAATGGCATTTAAACAACTTTTCATCTATTATTTATCACAAATATGAGCAAATAACTTTGTTTTCATGTCGTGTATGAATTAGTTTAATAGATGTGCATTTATGTTTGCTTCTGAAATGCGATAAATCAATGCACTTGCACTGGAATTTGATGCATGAGACCCGTAGCTAGACACGTCAAAATCCGGTGCGCGTACATTGACTTTGTCTCATTTCACTCGCAAAACTAAATGCGCATTCATTAAGCGCTCAGGTACAATCTTGTCAAAAATTGTTGCAAATATCATTGAAAAAATTTTTTCTTCCCTATTCGATTAGCAAGATTATTATTTTCTTATATTTTAAAATTTGTTATTCATCTCAGTCCCGGCTCCAACATTACATTACAAGATGTTTATATTCCATAATCACATAAACCCGTATTTTCCTGGAACCAAATTCATAAGTAGTATTGGGTTATATTAACGGTCTAATGCTCAATTTGGATTCGATACACGGGCTAAACATGAATTTAAAAAACAAAAAAGACGAAAGGGTCATTTTATTTATCAAATAACACATTTCAAATAAATATCACTTGCCGTGCATTTTACTTGAGGAATCTGTAACCGATAATTAATAAATAATGTGAATAAGCATTTCATTTACTCAAGCTTGAACGTGGGCATGTTTCAATCATCGAATGTAATTATAGTGGTATGTTTTTAATCATTGGCTCTAAATGCCAGATAAATACAACCACAATGATGTTAATACAAACTGTGAGTAACATTTTGTTTACTCTTTTTCCAATATTGTTAAGTGTTTTAATACCATTTGCACTTTTGTTCTTTACAGATATTTTTCAACTGATGAAACGACATTTACGCTTCATTATCGCCTTCATCCACACACATGATTATTGAATACAACTGCATAGCAGGTATGTGATCAATTTCAATTTCAAAACTCGATTGTTTTTATTATTATTATTTTAATATGTAAACAGATATGAAATATTAAACATTGTGTTAAGGTGTGAACATTTTTTCAAATCAATTATTTGAGCTGATATTCATTGCTCATGTTAGAAATGATTTTTTCTTCTCATTTTTATGATCAAACAAGATCAGTTTGATACCTTACCACTATGAACTTCACATTTCAAGTTGTGGCCCACTTAATTAAATGAGAAAAGAAATGACATGCTTCACCTGACTACTTGAGAAATGACGCTGACAGGATTTAGTGTCTGGAAATTAGGGGAGCACTAAATTTCAAAAGGCGTGTTGGGAAAAATCATAGTAATTTACACAGATCTATACGACAATTGTGCAGTTCAAAATAAAAAGCATACATGTACCGTAGGGGCCAAACTAATCAGTTCCTTAAGGGGTCTTGCACTAGTAAACTAACTATTTTCCCTTGTTTTAGGGCAAGTATAATTGTCTTGAGCAAACTTGCATGTATAATATAATCGAACCCCTTCTGTGTTATTATATTTAAAATTAAGGAAAACAAAAATTACACCTTTTTCACATTTTTACGTCACTGAGAAAGAGAAAATCATTAAGCCGACAGTTTACTGACATAGGGTCATGTGTGTTTCATACCCTTTCTTTTGATTGCCTTCACAACTTGGCAAATAAATTCAATTTGTCCTGAATGTATCTCGATAGGGGTTTCTCTTTGGTGTGAATTCTGGTGTAAACTTCAATCAAAGGAGCACTAGATGAATGACAATGTGGTGAGCACAATGTGCTTTGGAATGTTTAAGCAACTCAAAAGTCTTAGCAACTTTTGGTTGGCGCATTGCACAACGAGTCAAAACCAGTTATTGTAAAAATATTCTATTTTGGGCTATAATAAAAAAAATACTTCATAGAAAGAC
Organism: Ophiopholis aculeata; assembly: GCA_032273385.1. Lineage (NCBI taxonomy): Eukaryota > Metazoa > Echinodermata > Ophiuroidea > Amphilepidida > Ophiactidae > Ophiopholis > Ophiopholis aculeata. Next base: position 2,245 of record JAUMTS010073344.1, on the reverse strand, counting down.
TATTTCTGAAGCCTCCATAAGCAGCCTCAAATTCTAGATGCGTATCAGATCACTTCGTTAATGGTTCATTCTGAAATCATATAATCGTTCATTCTGAAATTTAAAAAAAAATCATTCTGAAATCAAATAAACATTCATTCTGAAATTTAAAAATATGCTCATTCTGAAATTAAATAAACGTTCATTCTGAAATCAAATAAATGTTCATTCTGAAATCAGATAAAAGAAAGATCTATTTTCTGTCATTTATGCTACCAATTACTCAATCCATTTGAGATCCCTTAAGATAGTGAAGTCCTGAAGAAAGATTGATACAAGAGGCCATTGCTCTTATCAAGCTAATTCAAAGTGTATATCGTGGATAAGTCAAGACCCCTGAACAAATCAGGACTAACAGTTGATTAAAGGAGAAAAGAATTGTCAAAGATTTATTGCCCGTTGTTGACAATGATAATAACAGTTCTTCTTGTTTAAGAATATGGTGAACACAAGCCTGCAATGATGAGATATCCTACGTTGAGAATATAATGTTTCAAATTGATTGTTAAATCAACAAGGCCCATTAGAATTCAACAAGAAAGACTACCTTAAAGGGGCATGGCCTGATTTTTCAAAATAGAGTTTTCCATTTTCATTGGATGGAGCATCACTCAAAAGACTATAATTTGAAATTTCAGTTAAATCGGTCAAACCGTTTTTAATTTACAATGCATTTTTTTATATTGCAGTTGCCTATACTTTACTGTGTAAAGCTGATTTCTGGTTAACATAACTGAGCACATTTTCATTTATATAGATAAAATGAAACATATTCCAGCTGTAAAAATTCACATGGGTTATTAGGAAAATATGAGTAAGTTTGAACAAATTTCAATAGATCGGACTTGAACAAAAAAAAGGTGCATGGGACCTAAAGTGTACTCGAACAATTTTGGTCAGCAATTTATTACTGTATACGATTAAAGTTACGTATGCCACGAACCCAAATTCATGTGCTGCGATACAAAAAAAATTGGATCGCGACAAATTGTTTCAGAACAACAGGCGTATCCTCTTATCCACTACAATAGAGGTTTTCGCAAAGCGGTTAGCCATGATCTACCCTGACTCAGGGCAGCATTAATCATGCTGGTAATACTGGCACCACTGTCGCACCCATTGTTATTGGTATATCAGTGCAGCAAGGCAGCAATTTTGGAACCCATCCAAGATAATGACAATATTACGTAAAAATCCTTTGTTATACCCACTTATACCATACCTATGAATATAATTTGCAACCACTTCATGATAATCATGAAATCATACGTACCTACAAGCTCCTACACACCAAATACGTGCAATGTATAAACATTTACTCTTCGACTCAACACACCAAATACATATCCGGAGATGATGAGATCAATATTGCTTTGATAAGTACTTAATAGAAACAACATATATGTTATCCATTAGGGATATTAGAAGGGGTTTTGCGAAACCATGATTTTTAGTTTGTTTGTTTCTGATGATATGCCCCAAACTTAGTCCGTCAAGAAGGACTCTCGCCAAGTAGTGACACAGGGAGCGGCGCAGCCGCGACAGAGTGGCTTAGCCACGACAACGAGCAGCCCTCGCTCGTTGGTCCTTAAAGACGGACTACCCAACCTCGGTATCTGAGTGTATATTGTCACTTGTTCATTCAATCAACAAAATACAAACCGTAAAAATCAAATGCAATTCACTATCAAAGTGTTACGTGTCATCCGATTATATCACCATACCAACTGTATCAAGCTTTTGAATTCGGAACCTTGATCGAAACGATCACCACACAAAAGTATACATCTGTACTCTTGTACATGTTTGAGCTTGATCCAGTTACTAGGAGTTAAGTAATCACTCCGATAGTGAATATTAACAGAACAAATATTTCTTATCTCAACTCAAAATACATATTTGTCATTTCTCAATCCCAAAGTCATGCAAACAATATGACGTCATAGCGAGCCATACTGAAATATTTGGAACAATTTAACCAATTTCAATGGAGCTTTCTGCAAATATTCAAGTATTGAAGTGAAATTGAAATTGTACCACAAACACTCTACCAAAATAAGGATAATAGATATTCTACAGACAATGGATTTCATCATTTGGGCTGGTGACGTTATCAAAAGCAATTGATATACAGGAAGGATTAAGACATCCCACTGGATGAATCAATATCCTTCGTATCGAAAAAAAAAACCCGAACTTGTAAAAG
>JAUMTS010073343.1:0-16851 GCA_032273385.1 Ophiopholis aculeata | reverse complement strand
TTTTTTTCAGAAACCGTGGTCATCTTTATAAAAATAAGAAAACATATTTCCAAATTCGTTGTGCAAATTATCCACTAAAGCCAGACCCTTAACCAGCAGCGATTGTCAGCATACATTTATGCATACCTAACAGCGGAAAAGATATTTCGAAATACAAAAATAACCGCATTTGCCCAATTATCAGATTATATATAGACAAGAAACCCACAAGATCTAAGATGAGCATCAAATTGGAACGCTCATTGTACATGTCTTCAAACGAAAGCACTGGTGTACAAAAATGCCAGGAAATCGTTAAACAAATCACGAATTAGAACATTTAGTAGAAAATTGTATTATTCAAAACTTTCGTAGTCTCAAATCGAAGCCTCGAATATACCTTATAATGCACTGTATTTATATTTAAGTTCTAAAGCTATAGCCAAGAGCATTAAAGATTTATTAGTTTTCGTGGAAAAAACGTTATGAGTGGCATACATTGACATTGGTTGGTAGTCCGTGGGGAACAGGTGCTCACAAATGTTGGAAAATAATGCACTCATGTCAACCTTTTACATTTCATGGTTGTCAATTTGTGGCACAAAATGTTGCGTAAGGCATTAAAGTGATGAATAACAAGCAAATATGTTTGATGTCTTTAACATATTGTTTGCGATTTGTTTTTCTGAATTTGCTTGAAATAATTACTTATGACTTATCTTGGTCGTTAATCATTTTGACATTATGCATTTAGGTTGTATAACATGATTTAATGTTGATGACAGTCGTTGCCGAGCGCTTACAAATGTAATTAAGGGGAACATTCGTCTAAATATTCAAGATACGGATACCACATGTCTATGAATCTGTATTTAAGCCAATAACTGTTTTAGTAGTTTTTCTTGTATTTCTTATAATGTGTTGTATTTGATAAGCATACTTTTAAACAGATATGAATCGTTACTTTCAACTTTCTGTTATCAAGCGAGAATCCATGCGTAGGACAAAAATACAAAAATTACTAGTTACAAAATCTTACAACATCAAAACAACTTTGCGCTAAAATCTATATTGCTATCGGGCTCTCTCCTCGTGACGTTCGAACAGAATGTTAGTTTATCTAGTACAATAAATAACGATCTTCTTGCAAACATTGATTTCTCTATACATTTAGAAAATAATAAGATACCGAGTAATAACGTTGTATACTCTATACCAGGTTTATGAATCAAATCTCCCGGCTTTATGTTAAATCAGTCGCTTTAAATTTTAACTTTGTATTCATTGTTGTAAATCCATGCAATATCCTGTGTCTTTTTAAGAACTTGTGAAACACATTTGAGGATCTTACGCTGAAATGACTTTGAATGAAGCTTGTGCTCGTAGTAAGAATGAAAAAGAAGATAATTTTCACTTCTTGGAATAAATTCATCAGGATTGGTAGTAAAAACTTGATTTAAATTTGTGTTGTTAAAATCCAGTAAATTCACTCACGTTTTAGACGTTTCATCTTCTGCGCGTAAGATTTCATCAGTAATACGATGATCCATCTACTGCACTTCCTCTAGTGGTGTTCCTATTACATTTCCAGAATGTGATGTTTTTTAAATTTTATATCAAGCATTTTTACTGTTCACAACATGTCATAGCTCTATGTTAATTTGAGTTTCCCAATGTATTCCCAATTTCGAAGGTCTTTCTCAGCGCTTGAGTAGATTTCAAACTAATTCAAAATATTTAACACTTTAGCGCTGTCTTCTCAAATCATCCACACAATTGCAGGTTCATTTCAGCTTTATGTAAGGGCCAATTATTAATTTCAGAATACAAAATCTAAAGACTGGTGTATACCAATTGTTTTTTGACAAACTGTTTCAGCTATAACCCTACCCCGCAGATCAAAACTATATAAAAGTATGCAGTTTTAGAACGGCATTGGCGAGCCCAACACATTGATGACGTCAGATGTTGGCGTAAAAACCCGGTTTTGGAGATACCATACAAAACATGCTTTTTGCTCAAATTTTTTTTGGAAAGCTGAACTACTTAATATAAATGTCTTGTAAGTGTTTTCGCAATTGTTTGAATGTTGCCTTAATTTTTAAAATATGCATCAAAAAGGTCAAAATTGAATTTTTTGGGGAACTTATACTTTTATTTTTTTGTTCGGAAACATTTTGGAAAATATTGAGAAATTAAAGAAAATCTAAGAAAACCCATCCAAGACAATCACATCTTGTTTCCAAAAAATTTTTTTTTTTTAAAACCAACCAAACATTAGTTAGGATTTCCAAATAAATGATGTTTGATGATTTATTAACAATAACTGGGTTTACGCCAAATCTGACGTCATCAATATGATTGGCTTGTCAATGCCTTTCGAAAAATGTATACTTTTGTATGGTTTAGATCAGCGGATGCAACGTTAAAGCTGACAAACGTTGCCCAAAAATAATGAGTCTATTTCAATATTGAGTTTATGTCAAATGTTTATGTGATCATCAAGTTTGTTATGTTGCTTCAAGATATATACTTACATGTTATTTCCGCCAAATCATATCTCGTACATTATACGTAAGCTCGTGAAAGAATTGATCGAGGAGTTTATGACCCCCATTTCGATATAAAAGGAAACATAAAAGAACGCGATACTATATAATGTTGCCATAGAAACTAGTTCAAATATTGATTAGTTATCTATATTGACTATTTCAAATTCAATATAAAGGAGGAGCTTGCCCTAATTTAATGCCCAGAAGAAATCTAAATCCTACCCTTTAAATTTTGAAATAATTGTAATGCTCATGGGTTTATTTTGAATTGTCGTTTGACGCAACCACGCCTGACAGAATTGAGGCGAAGAAGGCGCACAAGAGCCCTACCTTTCTTCTTTCCTTTGTTTTCTGAAGTTTGCTGATATGAAAGAGAATAGTATGTTTGAATTCGCTCGAAGTTGGTATATATTTTTTTATAAATTTGGAGCTAAAAGACGGCACGTAAAATATTTACCCAAAATTGGCCGATTAAACTCAAATCTGTAACAACCTACTAGCTTTGCACCATTCGGAAGATCTAACTATTTCTAGTGCTCCTATTTGACCTGCTAACACAAGGAAAATGTTCAGAGTACTGGTTTTATAAAAAAAAAATATGCTGCTGGAACACATATTCTACATTAATATAACCATTTAAATTAACTATAGTTCAAATTTTGAGTATGAATTACTTCATACTTTTGTACACTATCACTCAAGTACACTATGTGCCTACTTCCTGATATTGACTGCATTATTTTAAGATCGTCATGTGGGATTATTATTAGCATTTATTAAAACTATATAAGTAGCGAAAACAAATGTTCGCTAGTCACAGAAAAAGTGACTTCTATAATCGTATAATAGTAGCTGTTATGGCAGAAATAAAAAATGAAAATATTCCACGTAATTAGGCTATCAAATGAACTTCAAGAATTTAATACGTCACACTTAATCAGAACATGTTTCAATCATTTGATAGCAAAGTGTCGAATAAATAATTTAATTATACCATGGCCATCTGCGAAGATGCACTAATTTTAGAACTTAGTAACATATAATATGCCATCAGGGATATCTAATATATACGGGGGACTTTCCCCGGATTGTTTTGGGATCACCAAATCCAAAACTAGGGCATGCGTAATGAAAATCGATATTGCGTTCCTGTTTGGGTTAAATAATAATAGAAGCTTTAATTTGTTTTGTTTCAAATGGTTTGTATTGACTGACTTTATCTACTAGTTCTGAAAACCAGACAACCTAGATTAGTATAAGATGTTCACATTTTGAACAACCCTGAGTGTTATCCTTTACAATGTTACACTACCAAACGTTTAAAACAAACGCATATTATTATTTCATCAAAATGTGAATATCAAACCATCATTGTGAATAGCAGTGCGGTTTTAGTTCATGTTATCAATATAACAACGGACAAATATTTGACTTGCTGTTATTGTCGTATTACTAGAATGATTAGAAATATTTGAGAAACCATGATCACCTTTATAAAAAGAGAACATTTTAAATTCGATGTGCAAATTATACACTGAAGCCGGCCCCTTACTCAGCAGCGTTTTATATATTTATGCATACCTAGCAGTAGAAAAAGAGATTTCGAAATACAAAAATAACGGCACTTGCCCGATTATCAGATTATAGATAGACAACAAACCCTACGGTTTAGCATTTCTTGTCCATTACAGAGGGGCACTTACCTGTTCTGTCACAGCTAGAAACGAAACACATATATCTTAATTCAAAAGATTCTATATGGGAACAAAAAGGAAATCTAAATGTGCATATCTTCATTCCGGGTCTTCAAACGAAAGCCCCTGGTTTTAAAAATAATCCAAAGATATCGTTAGGCAATTGTGTTAATTCGTTGTATACTAAAGTACAACGACTTTCAGTAGCTATTAATTTTTAAATAATTTTATTACAGTATCTTAAACTTGTAAACATGGTAAAAAAGTGTTCTCTTTCTCGCCGAACAATACTGGTTTAATTAATAGCTGGAAATTATATTGAAAAAGGCAATCAACAATTGGAAAAGACCTTTAGGCTGTACATTTAGATTACCAGTATTGTATTATGAATTACTAGCAAAGGTAATCAAAACAACAACAAAATACCAAGTTGCAAGGATAAAGAAAATACACATTGTTAAATAGATAAATTGATAAATTGTAATACAACTAATCATGTACAACCGTAAAAGTAAAAACGGAATCAACCGAAATGTTCGGAATAAGCTTACTAGGCTGCTTCATGTACATCTTCAACTAACTGTCAGAAGAAGTGCATACAAAAACCACAAAATTCTCATCACAAAAATTATACTCACTACTTGTAGTTTTGAATCTGAACTATGTTAAATCTTACAGCTGATGGGGTTAACTAAACTATATAATAAAATGCTATGACAACATTGTATTACTACCTATACAATGAAAATCAAATATCGTGTTGCTAAAGTAGAATTTTACTCAAGGGTGTTGTTATAGACCTTATTTGCAAGTTATTGAATTTCTCATTTGGTTTTCAAAAGTTGGTATACCCACTAGTGTTCTGTAAGGTTCATATGGCTTATCACTTAACTAACAATATTATGATTAAAAAATTGACTGTGCATTTGTTTTCCAGTCCATACTTGTTCTCGCGGGTTTAACCTAGAATAGAGGGTTTTCCTTCCGTATCTAAAACTGGGCTCCTAAAATAAATCTTGTTTCTGCTATACATTTGGACTAGTGCTTCATGCTGATTACGGCTGCTGCTATGGAACTCTATTATCCCCTACATTGATATATCGCACGTTATAAAACTAAATTACGTTGAGTTGGTTTATTTTAAATAAAGATTTTAGCTAAGACGTCTACCAGAAATCAGTTGCGTCGTTTGATTTCGCTTTAAATGGCTTAAACTTGATGACATTAAGCTATTTTAATTGTTATTAAAATTTTAACAACCTCTTACACGATACCCTTTTGCCATACAATGATATTGTATAAAAGCCGAATTACAAAAAAAAAAAGAAATGCATAGTCATATACACTTTCTTATGCTTATAGCATTATCTCCAATCTTCGAGATGGTTTCTTATTTTGCCATTAATGTTTAAAGTGATGCATACTGCCTTCAATAATACTTTATCACTTATAAAACAAATTCAAGTTGATCTACAAACTTGTAATATAGAACAGTTAATTAGTTGATGTAATTTATTCTGAAGCTTTTTATCTTATAGTTGTAGTTACAGAAATTATATTTTTAAATCATTTTGCGGAAGGAAAAAATACAAGGCTGTTTGGCTTCAGACATAATGAAAGAATCATTTTTGTTTTTGTATTATTGTTAACATAATTTATTTCACAATGCATAAATCATTTAAAAACGGATCTTAAGAAAAAGAACTTCTAAATATAAATTGTAAAAAACCCTACACACTGTAATAAGTTGATGTTGCATCATACCTCTATATCTACTTTAAAGTAAATGATCGTTTTATTGTACTAATTTTAAACATCTCACTTGAGATATTGAAAATATTCATACGGAACCACCCATCCTTAATAGTGTAATGGAATGATAGTACAAATTAGAAGTTATACTTGTATTATATATACATTTGCGGTACATAAAAGTATTACATTGACGGCTACTCTTGTAGACTGAAATACAAATATGCCTGGTACGATCGTTAATAATTTTGAATTAATAAACACTGCTATTAAACAAACTTGGGCAAATGTCTGTAAAATCCATTAACTGCTGAAGTGCTTTATATTCGGAGTCAGATCACAATTGCCTGCAATGCAAACACTGTCTTGCTTGTAACTATCAAAACCACGTTTCAGTTAACTCATAATTTGCAGATAATAATGTGCATGTTTTGGCAAGTAAAATCACGTTAAATTGAAATCGAATTATAAATCACGTACCTAAGAAGTACTACCTTTCTCAAATTGTAATACTTACCCAGCTAGTCAGTTTACTTTAATGCTAATACCTTTGGCGGGTTCATAAAAAGTGATTTCCCAAGTTAAACAAGGAACACTTTTAGTAGCATAGTACTTGAAAAGCAGCACAAGGTAAATAGTATGTTCTGCACGGCTCTGATTCAATAATTTGCCTACCGGCATGTACGTGCAAATTACAAATGAGACGCGACAGAAATATCGTCTGTATATTGTGCTTTTAGATGATGATTTTTTGATAAGGTAGTACGTCTAATAGTTTTCATCCACTTAAAGGGAAACAAATATCCTAACTTACATAGTTTATTATTTAATGATGAAGCATTGGCGGACTGGCTCACATTAAATTATGAGTGACAAAATCAGGACCCATCGGGGTTTGAACCCTCGGCCTCTCGTTTACCGTACAAGGTCTCTACCACTGAGCAACCTGGATCTTGGTGGAAACAGCGATAATTTTGACAAGCCAAGATTAATCACTCTCATAGGTGTCTCAAGCGACCAACTATATACAATATTAGAAAGGTAGTACGTCTAATAGCTTTTATCCTCTTAAAAAAAAAAAAAATATTCTAACTTACAGAATTTATATTAGAAACTCACTATTACGTTGTTGTCAGTTGCTACTTTTTCTGGCTTTGACGAAACTATATAATGTTGTCATAGAAACTAGTTCAAATATTGATTAATCATATATATTGTTTATCTTTAAATCAATTTAAAGGAGGAGCATGCCCTATTTTCAATGCCCAGAAGAGATCCAAATCCCAGTCTTTAAATTTTAAAATATTTGTAGTGCTCATGGATATATTGTGAATTGACGTTAAAAGCAACCACACCTGACAGAATTGAGGCGAAGAAGTCACTCAAGAACCCTTCCTTGGGTACCCGATCCTTCTTTTCTTTGTTTTGTGAAGTTTGCTGATATGAACGAAAATGTTGTTTATTGAATTCGCTCGAAGTTAGAATCTGTCTATTTTTTAAAACTATGGGTTTTTTTTGCAGCTTAAAGACAGCACGTGTATATTTGCAACATATTTATCCAACATTAAATTCACATCTGCGTCAAGCTGCTAGCTTTGCACATTTCAGAAGATCTATATAAATACTTCTTTTTCTCGTATTTGACCTGCAAACAGAAGAAAAAGGTGCAGAGAAATCGTTTTATCAAAAACATGCTTTTGGTACATGTACCCTTTATTACTAATAACGATTTAAATGATCTATATTTCAAATTTTAGTATGGATAACTTACTTTTGTACACTATCACTCTAGTACACTTTTTGCCTACTTCCTGATATTGACTAATATCTTTCTAAAATCATCCTGTTTCATTATTATTATTTAAATATATTTCAGTCGAATATTACTGTTAGCTAGTCACAGAAAACAATTTGACTCCTATATGGTCGTAAAATAGTAGCTCCTATGGCAGAAAAACAACCCCACAAAATGATAAAAATATTGAACGTAATTATACTATCAAATGAGCTTGAATAATTTATTACGTCGCAATTAATCAGAACATATTTACATCATGTGATACCAACGTGTGGAATAAAGAATGTAATTATGGCATAGCCATCTGCGAAGATGCACTAGTTTTAAAAACTTAGTAACATCTAGTATGACATCAGGGGTATCTAATATATCCAAAGGGACTTTCCCCAGATTGTTTGGGGCTTATTAAATCACAAATTAGGGCATCCTTGATGGAAATCAATATTGCGTTCCTGTTTGGTTGAAATTTACAAGTAAGTTTTGGAAAGTACAAATGACTTCAATAATAGAAGCATTAATTTGTTTTTATTTCAATCATGCATGTATTGACCGACTTTATCGACTTGTTTTAAAAACCAAACAACTTAGATTATTATAAAAGTTTCACATTTTTCAAAATACTGAATGTTATCCTTAACAATTTCTCACAACAAACACGTTTAAAACGGACGCATAATATATCGTCAACATATAAATATTTCACAGATGTGTACGCGGTTCTCATTCAAATCATCATTATGAAAAATGGTTAACATTGCGGTTTTAGTTCATGTTTACAATACAAAAAAGGAACAAAATATGTGTAGTTGTTGTATTTTTCTTATATGCATTGCTAGAAATGTTTGAAAAATCACCATTGACAAAACATCACTTTTATAAAAAATATATAAAAACACATTGCCAAATTCGAAATGCAAATTATGCACTGAAGCCAGCCCCTTACTCAGCTGCGATTCAGAAATTAATGCATACCTAGTAGCGGAAAGACATTCCGAAATACAAAAATAAACGCACTTGCCCGATTATCAGATTATAGATAGACAGCAAACCTTCACGATGAATATTTCTTGTCCATTACAGACGGGGATTTATCTGCTTCTGTCATAGCTAAACACTAGACCATACAATACACACTAATTCGAAATATTCTATATATGGGGACAAATGGGAAACTCATAATACATGTCTTCAACTCGGGTCTTCAAACAAAACAGTGCTTTCAAAATCCCAGAAAATTGTTTAACAAAATCAAGGTAAAAACATTTATTAGAAAATTGTATTGCTCAAAACATTCGTAATCTCAAAGCAAAGCCTCATTTACATGTTTCCCCTTTAAGTTTTCAAGCTATAGCCAAGAGCAATACAGATTATCTGATATCGTGGAAATGACGTCACGAGAGACATACTTTGACATGGGTTGGTAGCTCGCGGGGAACAGGTGCTCGAAAATGTTTTAAAATAATGCACTCATGTCAACCAATTCTATTTCATGGTTGTCAATTTGTGGCACAAAATAATGCGTAAGGCATCAAGTGATGAATAATAAGTGAATGTGTTTGATGTCTTTAACAGACTATTTGAATTAGTTTTCTGATTTTGCCTTAAATAATTACTTATGACTTATCTCGGTCGTTAATCATTTTGACATTGTGCATTTCATATTCTATAACATGATTCAATGTTGGTGACAGTCGTTGCCAAGCACCTACAAATGTAATTAAGGAGAACTTGTGTACAAATATTCAAGATACGGATACCACATGTCTCTGAATCTGTTTTTAAGCCAATATCTATTTTAATAGTTTTGTCTTCTATAGTTACCTTATAAAATGGCATTATTTTACTAAAGGTTCATATAACAAGTAGAAAATAATAGCATTTGTTGTGTCCTCATTAGCAAGCTAAATAATTTAAATTGCTCTATACCTTTAATGTGTTACTCGAAATACAGTAAAGCCCTTTACACGAGCTTTCCATTGATGCTAAGACGCGACATTAAAATTCCCAAGCGCGTTGTGTTGTATACTTAAGTATAAAGACTTCAAATAGATAATGCTACAGTATACTGTCCTTATTTATTACAGTGTATTAAACTTGTAAACATGGTTAAGATGTCTTGCTATAATTTCTCGTCGAGCAATATTTATTTAATTGATAACTTGCAGTTATATTTATTATAATTCAAGAGGCAATCAGCAATTGGAAACGGTCAGCTGTACATTTAGATTACCAATGTCTTATTATGAGTTGGAGCAAAGTCGTTAAAAATAACAACAAAATACAAAGTTGCAATGATACATTTACTGTGACCAAAATAAAATTGTTCAATGGAGAAATTGTAATACAACTAATCATTACAGCAATAAAAACCAAAAACAGGAATCAATTGAAATTTTGGGATTAAGCTTACTATGCTAGTTGTGTTCATCTACTGTTAAGTATCAGACGAAGTGCATACAAAAACACAGTATGTTCATAATGAATTCGACTCACTACTTGTGTATGTTAATCTCAAACTATGCTAAATCTCCCTGCCGATATTAAAGTCCTATGACAACATTGTAGTATTACCTCTACAATGAAAAATCAGATATTGTGTTGCTGAAGTAGAATTTTACTCAGGGGTGTTTTTATAAAGACAGTAACAGGATCTCGGTGACCTTATTTGCCAGTTATTGAATTTCTAAATTGAAATTGTTTTCAATAGTCGCTATATCTACTAGTGTTTTAAAGATTCATCTGGCTTATCACTTAACTAAAATCTAAACTTATTGCGATTTAAAAAAAAGACTGTGCATTTGGTTTCCAGTCCACACTTGTTGTCGCAGGTTTTATCTAGTATTGAGTAGTAGGTTTTTCTTCCTGTATCTAAAACTAAGCTACATCAATAAATCTTGTTTCTGCTATACATTGTGACTAGTGAAACTCTTCAGTAGATGTGTCATAATTTCAAACTATTTTACCATTTCCTTTTAGGGCAGCGTTTTCTCAAATCGTACATACAATTAATACAGTATTTCACAAAATGGCTAGTAATAACTATTTCAGGAAAATTGCTTTGTATATAATAAGCATGCTTAAAAAAACACGAATTGTTACTTTTAACTTTCTGTTATCGGGCAATTAACTCTCTGTTAGCGGGCAAACATCGAAGCGTAAGACAAGCAGCATGAAAAAGTATCACAACATCAAAACAAGTGCGCGATGAGATCTATATTGCTATCGGGCTCTCTCCTCATGACGTTCGAACAGAATTTTAGTTTTATATGGATGAAAAAATAACGATTTTCTTGCAATCATTGATTTGTTTATACATTTTAAAAAACAAATAAGATACTGTAAAATAAAGCTGTATATCTCTTTACCAGGTTTTTGAATAAGATTCCTGATCGACTTTGTGTCAAATCCGTCGCTCTGATATTTCTACTGGCTTTAGAATCTACAGGATCTTAACGCCCTTTTACATAATGACCCAATATCCTTTTGCTATGGAATGAATTTACAAAAAGAACAGCATAGTCAAATACACTTTAAATGATTATGAAATTATCTCCAATCCCCTAGATGGTATATTTGTTTGCGATTATTGTTCAAAGTGATCCACAGCATATAATAGAATAGCTCTTTATAAAAATGTCAAATTATTTATTTCAAATATAATTTTTAAACTAAATTATAAAAAAATACTTTAACGTGTTTTATCTGTTCTTTTACTGATAGCCAACATCACAATGGACAAAGTACTCAAACATACCCAACCATGCATAATTGTGTACCGAAATGACAATGCAAAATGAAAATATACACTCGCCTTAAATTTACATTTACGGTACACAAAGGTATTACATTGACGGCTCCTCTTGTAAACTGATATGCAAATATGCCTGGTACGATCGTTAGTATTGTTGAATTATTAAATACTTATATTTGAAAACTTGTGCAAATGTCTGTAATAGCCATTAGCTATTGCACAGTGCTTTACGTCCATAGTCATATCACAATTGCTTCTTATACAATCAATGTTTCCCATACATATAAAGTGTTGTCAAAAACACGTTGTATTTAACTCATACTTTGCTGAATATAATGTGCATGTTTTGACAAAGAAAATCAAATTAAATTTAAATCAAAATATTTAAAAGGAGAGCATGATCAACCACGTACCTTGAAAGTTCTACTACATATCTGCGATTTATATGGTAAAACAACCAAACTTTGGCATGTATATAGCAAAGTGTTATCATAGGTTAAACAATAAACACTACTATTGCCGAGTGCTTGAAAAGAAGCACAATGTGAATAATGTGTTTTGAACCGTTCTGATTTCATAATGTGCCTACCGGCATGTACTTGCAGGTTTAACAGATGAGAAGCGTTATAAATAGTATCTGTATATTGTGCTTTTAGATGATGAATTTGTGATAAGGTTATACGACTAATATTTTTCATCTACTTAAAGGAAAACAAATATTGTAACTTACAGAATTGATATCAGTTGCTCAAGATTACGATTGCTCACGATTACGTGCAAATTTCCGGCTCTTACAAAGATCTTGAAACGTATTATCACATATTTTCTATAAGAAAACTTTGTAAGCTTACCTTTAATTAGTAATAACATTACCATATAAAATATATGTGATACCATATTTTGAAAAGGTTTAGGTAACAGTTTTCCAAGTAAAATGTAATAGCATACTTTAAAAAAGAAATTGAATCGTTGCATTCAGGCAAGAGATATGTTTTGGCTTACCTTTAACTAGTAATAATTATACCCATAATAATATATGAGATCCAAACTTCCACAAAGGTTGTTCAAGTAAATATTATTCAATGAAATTGGTTTTTGATAAGCATACTTTCAAGAAATGTAATTTAAAGTTTAACCTCTCTGTTATTGTTCAAATATCCCGGCTTGAAACAAGTAGCATAACAAAAATAAATCTTACACCATCAAAACGAATACGCGCCGAGATCTATATTGCTATCGGGCTTGGTATTCGTGACGTTTGAACAAGCTGAGAATTTCCCACCACTGCCATTGGTAGTGTCACAACTAACACACCAATAATAATAAAGTGTTTTTATCAGTGATCTCAATCTAGTAACACCTATTAACACAGCTCTCGCGTTTCGCGCTCGATACTTAAATCCGCCGAGCTCTGTAAGAGCTAGGTATTCGTGACGTTTGAACACGGTTTTAGTTTGATCTAGATGCAAAAATAACGATTTCCTTACAAACATTAATTTCTCTGCACATTGTGTAAAATAAATAAGATACTGAGTAATAAATCTGTATCTTTAAACCACCTTCAAGAATAGAATCCCCCGGATTTGTGTTAAATCCGTCGCTTTAAATGTTTATTTTTGTATGCGTTGGCTGTAAATCCATGCAATCCTGTATCTTTTTATGAACGTATTGTAAAACATATTTCGGATCTTACACTGAAATGAGTTTTAAGGTAACTTGTGAAGAAGCACATTGTCACTGTTCAATATTAAATCAGTTTATCAAGTCAAGCATCACAGTTCGTTGGAGTTTCTATATATAAAATTGATTTATTTCAAAGGTATAATTTAAGCATCCCAGATGATTTGGCAATAATTTATTATAGCTTGAGGCAGAGCTTTCTCAAATCATACGTACAATTATTATTTTCAGGTTCATGTCAGCTATTTTTTTAATGTATGTAACTATAATATCTTTCAGTTGGATGATACATGGTAAATATTATTTGTAGTCCCGTATTCTTCAAAACAACATTTAATCAACCTATCATACACAAAATAAGGCCCTTTATTGAATACAATTCCAGCTAGATATTGTTCCCTGTTTACTCTAAACGATTGAATACAGTTTTAGATTTCCCGAAATAAGTGAAACAGCGATTTACACAAACATTCCGAGATGTTCAAATATTTGTAAAA
The DNA here is from genome assembly GCA_032273385.1 of Ophiopholis aculeata. Lineage (NCBI taxonomy): Eukaryota > Metazoa > Echinodermata > Ophiuroidea > Amphilepidida > Ophiactidae > Ophiopholis > Ophiopholis aculeata. The sequence continues at coordinate 3,148 of JAUMTS010073343.1, read as the reverse complement.
GGTGTATTGAAAGTTGTCAGTTTTATTTAAATATCCTTATGTATGGCACTAATACTGTTTTATGTTCAAAAACTTAGCTTTACCAAACATCACCAATGCAGATGAACTGTCATTAAATCTAACATGTTATTTCCGACACTATTTATCTCGTACATCAAAACATCATGGAAGAGAAGTCCCCCATATTTAAAAAAGAGAGGAAAGATCAAAGAACACGAGACTAGTAAACTAGTTTAAATATAGATTGATTATATATATATATTGATTTTTTTTGTTAAATCACTTTAAGATAGAAGCTTGCTCTAATTCTTCATGCCTAGAAGAGATACCAATCCAACTCTTTAAATGTTAAAATATTTGTAATGCCCACGGGTGCATTTTGAATTGACGTTTAACGCAACCACGCCTGACAGAATTGAGGCAAAGAAGACACACAAGATCCTTACCCGCTCCTTTTTCCTCTTTTTGTTGTTGATTTTGGTTGATACGACAAAAAATGTTATGTTTGAATGCGCTCGAAGTCGATATCTTTTTATTTCTTAAAAGAATGTTATTTTGCAGCTAAACGACACATTTTTATTTGCAACGTTGCCCGATTTAGTTCACATATGCGACAAACTTGTTTTTCCTATGAAGAGTATCTAAACATTTCAAATGCTCCTACTTGACCTGGAAGCAGGAACATGGTGTGCTAAGTAATCGACTTAAGCCAAAATATATTGTATTAATATCCGTTTAGATTATATACATTTCAAATACTAATTACTTTATACATATTTGACATTATCACTACAGTACACTACGTGTTTGCTTCCTGATTTGACACCGTTCGAAAATCCTCCTGTTTCAATATCATTACTATTAAAAAACACTTGAGTCGCCGAATAAGAGTAAAATTAATTAATAGTTACGCTTGCCACCGCAATTATTTGTTTTAAATTGAAGCTTCTTATCATATATCAAATAGAAACCATAAAGTTCATGATATATTATATTGTAAATATAAAAAAAAAAACGGTTTTGATAATTAAAGATAATTAAATGATATCTAATGAAATTAACACTTTATTACGTCACACTTAATCATTCTATATCTAAATCATTGTCACCATGGCAATATGCAAAAATGCACCAATTCTAAAACCTAGTACCGGTTAATCTGCAAACGGGGATATCTAATATATCCGAGGGACTTTCCCCGGATTGTTTTGGGCTCATCAAATCCCAAATTAGGGCATGCGTAATGAAAATCGATATTGCGTCCCCTTAAAATTTACATATAAGTTTCAGAAAGTAAGAATGGCTTTAATATTGTAAGAAGTGTGTCCTTGTTTCATTTGAAACGTGCTTTTATTTATGTCTATATCAACATGAGCTTTGCAAATATTTACTAAACAAATGATATTTGCGGAGATGTGCAGCTTCAAAATGGGCATAGACTTGATATCATAATATCAGAAATATACAAAGTTGTCTGCTCGGTACTCATTCATATTTTCGTTATGAATACAATTACAGTTCTACTTATAAACCGTAAAAAGATTTAACTTCTTAAAATTATTTCAGACCTGCCTTCAAGTTGCTAGACATATATAAATAACCATGATCACCTTCATAAAAGGAACAATACATCTTTGCAATTTTGATTTTTAGTATACACAGGTTCCAGACCCTTACTCATAGCAATTCAAACATTTATGCATACCGAAGACATTTCGCTATATAAAAAAACGGCACTTGCCTGATTATCTGATTATAGATATACATGGTGCCCTGGGGATGAGCATTTCTTGCCCATTAGAGAGAGGCACTTATCTTCTTTTGACATACCTAAACTATAAACACATCTATCCAAATTCAACACTTTCTATATGGGGAAACATTGGAAAGCTGTAAATTTCACGTGTCTTCAAACGTTGACATGCTCGAATATATCATCATTTTTTCTAAAAATAAACAGAATAAGAGCATTAAATGGTGTTATTCAAAAATGTCCTAGCAAAGCCTAGTATTTAGTAGACACCCTTTCATTTTCTTAAGCTATAGCCAAGGGCATTTGTGATTATTTGTACTTGTCGAAATGACGTCACGAAGGGTATACATTGACAATGGTTGATGGCTCGTGGGGTACAGGTGCTCGTATATGTTGGAAAATAATGCACCTTTGTCGACTTGTTCCATGTCATGGTTGTCAATTATTTGCACAAAATGTTGCGTAAGACAGTTAAGCTCAGAATAATCAGACAATGGGCTATACCAGAAATAAAAGGCATACCCCTAAAGAAGACATGCATATTTTTGCAAAAAAAATGGGAATCCCCAGGCTTGAAATCACTATGTCTTCTTTAGGGTATTGTACCTTCTAGATGACATAATGGGAACTCTCGTAATGTCCATGTCTTCTTTAGTGGTCGTAAGTTCTTTCGCGTTGACAAAAATGAGAATTTCCAGGCTTGAATTGCATTGTCTACTTTAGGGGTATATGCTTTCTTGACGAAACATACAATGACCTATGACCTCTTTAATAACAGAAAGTTTGCCCGGAAACCATAATGCAGATATGTGTTCTGGAGCAGAATATTAATATTTGTCCGTACTAAATCAGTCGGAAGTATTGGTATCTCAAGATCGAGTTCCCTGTCCTCTCTAATAAAGGATGTCATGGTTGTCTACTTATACAACATTTACCTAAACCAATAATGGTATGAAACGATATTGAATTATGTTTTAAAATTTAGTTTAGGGAGACAGGCAAGATATAATGAAATAAAATAATAAAAATGTCTATAAGTTGGGTCAAAAGGTTACTTTTATTTAGATTATCCGATATTAATCCATAAATAATCCACCTACAATCTATAAATCAACTCATTGAGAAGGCAAATGAGTACCAACTTCAACTATGCCTTGGATTTGTGGACTACCAGAAAGCGTTCGATTCCATCGAACACACAGACATGTTTGATGCCCTCCGAAAGATCAACATTGAAGAAGGGTATGTGAGAATCCTGGAAGATATTTACACCAATGCAGTAGCCAGAATTCTTATTGATAATGATGTATCAAGGGAGTTCAAGATCCAGAGGGGTGTCTGACAGGGAGTCACATTATATCCAAAGATTTTCACAGCCACTATAGAGGAAGTATT
>JAUMTS010073232.1:0-10650 GCA_032273385.1 Ophiopholis aculeata | reverse complement strand
CGTGAGCGTGCCTGTACAGACCCGTGTTGACGTCAGGTCCACTCTCTTTTCGGGTCAAACTGTAACTAGATATTGCAGTTCAATTGTTCGCTTTAAGAAGTGCTCTTTTAAACAATGGCACTTGTACTGATCAAAGTATTCCTGAAGTCATTACCACCCAGGCACTCTCAAAACTTACATAAATCAGCACCATCTGCTGATGATGCTAGTCGGTTTGGCAAATCATTCCAGGAGAGCAAGTAATTATTATTATTATTTATTATAACAAATAAATAGTTAAGGGAAACTTGCATTTCATAAAAATATGACCACATATAATCCATACTAAACTTTCATCGAGATCAGAATGGTAGTGATGTCATTTCCGGTCAAAAAGGTCTCTCTCGACGTTATGAGGGAGATGTTATAGTTGCGCATCTATATGCACGTTGGAGTAAACAAGGTGAAATAAATAATGCGGTGCACAATCTGCGCATGGAGAAACGCCTTTTCACAGGAAGTGACATCACTACCATTCTGATATCACTCAGGATACTGCCATACACTTCTAGTCCATTATCAGAATCGTCTTTTTACAAAACCCCCTTAATCCATTTCCAACAGGTATTGAGCATAATAAATTCCCAATATCAATAACTAGTATGAAGATTTTCACTTTTTACTCCATTTTTGATGTTAGTGATCAAACCTACCTGCTTTGTAGTCTCATGTGCCAGGAGGTTTGAGTTCATCCCCATCATCAATACCCGGTATCCCTGGTTGGAGGCCAGCAGTCTGGTGGGCAAGCATGGTATTGAATATACTAGAGAAAGCTGACTGCTCATTCTCCGGAGGCTCGTCATCATCACTCTCAAGCCCAGGTATCTTCTCCTCCTTTTCTCCTCCCTTTGAGCCAGTAAACAACATTTTCCTAAGGGTGTCACTGAAAGATGGCTTGGTGGGATCATCCTCACTGATCTCATCTGATTTTTTATCATCCTCAGCTTTCTTAGCGCTTTCACCAGCCTTTGAGGGAGCAAAAGCTGCTGCAATTTCATCTTGGCTTGGTCCGGCTTTCTTCTCTACTTCTTTTATGACAGGTAGGGCTTGGCCACCAATAGAAAGAAAACTGTCCAATGCATTTTTGCCTTGTTTAGCCTTAGACACATACTTCCCAGAGAAAGCTGCTGCTGCTCTAAGTGGAACTGGAGGTGTTTTGGGTTTTCCTGGTGGTGGCGGGGGTGGTTTTGGTTTTGCTGGTGCAGCTTGCTTAGCGACAGAAACTGGCACAAATTGACGACCAGAGAGTTTGATAGTAATCTTGCTATCTTTTTTCACTTCTTTTCCTGCAACCAAACCATCTTTTTCTTTTTCATGTTGCGTTGGTTGTTTTGTTGACTCGGATTTTCTCAATTCTATAGTCCCTTCTGGCTCACCTTTTTCTTCCTTTTTGATCTCTTTTGTATCACCTTTTGATTCACCATTTTTTGGCTTATTATCTTCCTTCTTCAAGAAACGGAACCTTCCAAACCCTCCTAGGCCTCCACGCTGGCCTATGTCAACTCTGATTTTTGATTTGTCAACTTTCTTTTCATCCTTATCTTTGCTATCATCTGAATCCCTCTCATCTTTGACATCTGATGGCTTCTCCTCTGCTGCTCTCTCAACCTCCAACTTCTTCACCCAACCTGGATTCTCTTCAACAAATTTCTACAAAAATAAAACATCACAGGGAAAAGGTGTTTATCATGTTCACATTTTGGCTGATTTCATGTAACTCAACTAGGTTTCACAGTTCTGTTAAAAGAAGTGTGACAAAACAGGACTAAATGGGTGGATGTTGGCATCGTATGTAAAGTCACATGCAGCAAGGCCAAATTTGGTTAAATTCTAAACAACAACATTACTTCAAAGATGACCTTGACACATATTTTTCTTTAAAAGATATGATTCGTTTTTCATTTGTGGTATTTTAACACCACTTAACATTAAATGATTTTGGCATTAAAATGACCCCAACCTCAGTCAGAATTCATTGTTAACACAATCAATCCCAGTATCATAACTGTGCAACATCAGACCCATTAACTCCTTGTCCTCAAATCTTAGAGATGATTTCAATATGAGCTTGTGATGAATTGAATGGTTATGAAAACAAGAGGAATGCAAGAATAGATTCTCCTACACCTAATTAAGATAATATACCATAATTAATGATAATCCTTTTAACATCTCTAAAGTTTGGTCCAAAAAAGTAAAACATTAAGTTGTATATAAGTATAGCAGAAATGATATAGTTTTAAATGCACAAGTAAGAACTTGTGTTTCAATACAATAGCATCAAGTAAGAGTGGAGTCTTCACCTTCTTCAATGGCAACTTGAGTAAAAATCCTCAAATCCTACAGAGCAAAAATAAGAAATTAAGGTGAATTAATAGAAAACCTGTTGGAAGAAATGAAGTTAAATGAATCAATGCAAAGTGAACCGTTAATCGTTAAGCCTGTGGAAGATATGATAAAACTTAACAAGTTTCAATAAGGAAAATGTAGAAGACAACGTACCTGATACTTGATGTTATGCTTGACACTTTTTAAATGCTCCGATGCACAGAAACCATCCCCTGAAAACTCCCTACAAAGCTTGCAGTAGAACGCATTGACAGGCATCATGAACTCGGCTCCTGTAAAAATGAGCACATGATAAAAACACAAGATGTTAAATTAATGTTTACCACTTTTTTCTATTTAGGCTACCAGTAAAAATGTTGTGATCTCACATAGATACAACTTTAACAGGTGGCCCCAGAATACTACCAGGATTAAGGAAACAGAGCCGCATTGGTTGAAAGCTTTCATCAGTCATCGGATCTTGCAGTCAAGTACATGCATGATGGCCTCAACCAAGTTGTGAATACACTGTCACCAAGACTGGCTAGGTTTTTATATAGCTGCTGCATATCTGAATACCTTTATCATCAATTGCTTAACTAACCCAAATGTAAAGGTAACCTTAACTTTACTTGATCATACAGCTCATTTACATTCTTGGTATAAGATCCAGGTTCTAACAGGATACAGTGTAAACCTGCATAAAAAATATTACAAGTTGAAAACACTGCACACCAACTTACCCAATTCGACTGAAGGTAGAGTAGAATGAAGTTATTGTCACATTTCCATACATGTATAGGTAACTAGCCATAAACCACCATAGCACAGTTTGTACTTACAGTAAGGCTAGCACCTGTATATTTACTCATTAACCTGTAGGATATTTTACCTCCTAGTGGTGCTGTCACCGTGCTTCCTTTAGGCTTCTTGTTAGAGATGTCATCTGGTACCCAGGGCCGACAGTAAGGGTCACATTTCTACAAAAGGCAAATAAAGAGAGGAGTAATACACAATGCACAAGTCTTTGACAAAGACTACGCCCATACCTTGAATGTAGCCTGAATGCAATGTTAAATAGTGTTGTATAAAATAACTGAAATAACTAAAATACTGCACAGTTAATTTTGATTACTTTTCCAAATACCAAATTCAAATGGCTTCTTCAAGGTATGGGTTTCAATCTTTGCCACGGAATAACTGAATCACTATTACTATTAGCACTAAACTAAAGAGCTGTGAGAATGAATTCAATAATAGATTTTCAAGCTACATACACAGTACATCGCAAATGTTTAGCTATTCTTATAATCGAATACCTTACTCGAACCTTAGCACCATAAGTTGTAACTTTCTGGTTGTAATAACTCAAGCTTGCAATATAACTTATTTACCTGTCTGCAGCCAAAACATCCATAATTTGACATCTTGCTGAAAGTCAAATGCTGCATGTCACTGGAAAAACCCACTATTTTTCCCAAAACTCATCTCTAAATATTTGCTAAAGATTTATTTGACTGTAACAACATGACAACCTCTCGTAAGGCCAGCTATTACTGAATGGTCTGTTGCGGCCACCAGCTGACATTACAAAGGTTGACATCTTCACACTTTGAAGCTAACTACATGAACCACACACCTTACAGTATTTAATTAGGTCCACTATATCACATAATTAAAAGACCAAGTTTGCACAATTAATATCAGTGGCAAAAGGTATGGCAGAAACAGACTACATTTTATCAGGTATACATGTAATCACTCCCCAAGGTTGGACAAGGAATCACTTGTCTAGGACTCATAACTCAACCATTTCAGCACCAACAAGTTCAAAATATCCACAATTTACCATTTTTCCATAAGCTTTGGTTCAGTCAATTACCTGATAGTGGATTCTGAAATACCCACCATGATGATTTTTTTTAAATTATTAATATTATAGTGACAATGTTTAACAATTTTAGAGACTTGAAAGCTACCAAAATAAACAGCTGCTATTAACAATTAGTAACGAGATACATGCATATAATCAATTCAAATTTAAGACATTACAGTGTCTTCTAGGATCTTATAAACGCAACAGGGTTGTAAATATTAAGCATATAATCACTACAAAACTGGAATGAAAAACAGACAGAAAGATCAGCCTTACCTGCATATGCTTCTTGGAATGTAAATGAATAAAGAGATTATTGAGACTCTGCAACGATAGCTTGCATATCTTGCACCAATGATTGCCTGGGTCCGTGTACGTAAACTGGAATGGCTGACGCTCGGCTTTCTCTTCATCCGTTTTTGCTTTTGATGACTTCGAACTCTGAAAAATAGATTTCAACATCTGGTTTAACAATGTCCTTTACACCTACTATTCTAAACAGAACAGGTACATGTGATTTGTTTTGTTTCTTCATAATACATGTACTAAATTTCTTATTTGCTCAGAGTCCTAACCTGTTTCTGTGGGCATGTAAATGCAATGTTTATAATTTGATCATCAGTGCAACCTTTTCACAAAATTGTACAAAGTATTATTCTTAAAGACTTTCCTTATTGTTTATCAACTTAGCGTCATTTATGTCACAGGTATGTTTACAAATTCTTTCCAAAAGTATATATCTGCATTTTGAATAAAAGGGAATTAAACATGCTTACAAACTAACCAGACATGCACAAATTTAAAATTTTCTCTACTGTAAAAGTGTCTAAAAATATGTAAACTTCTGTAAAGCAAATAAATAGTTGTGACCTAAAAATGGTGTACCTGAGGATAAAAAGCATGAGATTGGTCAAACATGACAAGTTTTAAAATTTGGTAATACGCAATATTTTGTACATCCACGACTAATAACAGTTATCATAATTCAACAATTTTGCAACTCTTAATAATATTTTAGAGTTTCCATCCTCAACCCCGCCAAATAAATGTTTTTTATGTAACTCAAGACTTTATGACGTGCCAAAGTTTGGTAAAATGGCGCATGCAAAAGGATGCCAGCATATCACCACTTCATAATACTCCTAAAAAGACCTTGGCTAACCTACTATCAGCAACAAACAGTAATATAATTTCTAACCTGACAGTTTCCTTACTTACAAATACGGAGAACAGTAAATATCTTGAATGCAAAGTAAATTTGAATAAACACAATTTTTGTACAATGGAAACTGCATTACTGTGAATTCTACACAAACGAGAACAAACATCTTCCACAAGCACATACACCGAAGAATTTTATGAATAAAATGATAAATCAACGTACCTTCTTATCGTCGCGTTCCTTGGCTTTCCTGGCATCAACCTCCTTGATGGTTTTCTCAAATGCCTTCTCTCTCAGCTTGATCTCATCCTTGAATATAGTCTCCTCAAACTTTATAGTCTGCACCCTTCCCTCTGAAAACGCAACTCGTAACGACCTTAGCTGTCTACTTATTTCATCTTGTAGTTTGGTGTTTTCTGCCAGAATAGGATCCCTATGTCCAGCTTTCTCTCGTTGCTTCTTCCTTAGCAATTCGCCTTCCTGCTTTCTCAATCTGGTAAGTGCAGCTTCCAACGCCTCTAGTCGCTTGCTGTAGATGTGCTTGTCTTGAGCTAGCTTGATCTGTCGAGCTCTTTCCTTGGCTTCCAATACTCTTCGCTTCTTTTCTTCATTTTTTATATCTCTTTCAGTTTCCTCACGTTCTTTTTCATCTTCTCTGCGTCTTTTTTCCACCTGGTCTTTCTGTCTTTTTTCAATTGCTTGACGTTTCTTATCATCTAATTCTCGCTCTTTACGTCTCTCAGCTTCTTTGCGTTTTATAGCTTGTTGCAATTTCTTGTCCTCTAAAACTTTCTCCTTATCTTCTTCTTTCTTCTTCTTCTTTTCCAGTGCTTCTCTTTCATCTTTATATAATTGTCGCAATTTCTTCAACTCAGCTCTTTCTAGATCCTTTAACTTATCAAGGCTGCTACTGGGACCTTTTTCTTCTTCAAACTTGCGTTTTCGGCTTGATTCTTCACGCTCTGACTTTGGTAGCAAAACAATCCTTTTAGGTGACTTTTCCTTCTTTGATGGAAGTTCAGGACCATATTCTTCTCGTTTACCATCCCGTTTGCTCTTGTATTCCCTGTCTTCAGTTTGATCTTTTATTGATTGGCTGTGTGACCTGCTTCTATCTCTTGACCTACTGGGTGGTGTTCTTTCTGGAGAGTCACTTTGTGATGAGGATGATGAGGAGGATGATCGGCTGCTACTTCCAGTACTGCTTCTACTATAGCTTCTCTCTCGTGAATCACGCTTGAAATCAGTGCTTGGTTGATACTCTTGTGGTTTTTGAAATCCTGCAGGTGCTTGGGGATGACCACCATACATTTGCTGGGGAGGTGGGGGGTATTGGGATCCTGGTTGATCAGGGTAGTAATTTTGGGGATGAGTTGATGGTTGCTGTCCATACCCTGGTTGATGTGGAGGTGCACCGGTGGGATTAGGTGGATAAAATGGCGCCTGTGGTGGTGGAGTATATGGCTGACCAGGTTGAGGGGGTAGAAATGTGGATGGAGGGAGAGGTCTTCCATATGCATCAAACTGCAGTTGTGGAGGTATGGCAGGCGCAGGGGGGTAACCACCTTGCGGTGGTATGCCATGAGAGGGCATTACTTGCTGAGGGGGTCCACCATGTACAGGTCCGCCTTGTTGTGGGGGTGCACCTTGTGATTGTGGTAGTGGCATTCTTTCATGTTGTTGATAAGCTTGTTGTGACTGATTGACATTGTCTTTTGCATGGTGTACAAAGCTATCTAAACTTCCACCGGATTCACTGGTAGTTGCTGGTTGCTGTAAACCGCTATCCAGAAATGAACTTGAAGGATTAAAAGAAGCTTGTTTTGGTGGGTTGCCCCACTGTTCATTCTCACCCTCTTGCGTGTGTGAGCGTCCAGCTAGTGATGTGATAGCCTGTGGGGGTTCAGCTGGTTCTACACGTGCAGGTTTCACACTTGATTTAATTTTCTTACTTGCGCGTGCTTGCTTTCTCAAATTTTCCTCTTCCTCTTGTTGTTTCTTTTGATCAGCTATCTTCTTTGCAAGATCAAAATCAAACCCAATAACTGATAATATCTTTTTAATCTGATCATCTTCCATATTGCCTGATGCTTGCTGTTGTTGTTGCGGAGGTTTTTCAGGTTCTATCTTAGGTGAAGGGGGCTTAACTGTAGGGACATAAGGGGGTTTAACTGTAGGGACATACTCTTCAGTTGGACCAGCTCGTTTTGACCAAAAATCTGTAGCGGACTCAGTGTTGCTTTTTGATTGTTTTCCGCCCCCATCGCCATACAAGAAAAGATCTTCTTCATCAACTGAACCAAAGTTCTCTGGAAGTTTCTTCTCTGTGTGTCCTCCCATACCTGGTATTGAACTATAAGAAGCCGAGCCGTGATTCATTGGGTTGTTGTATGTGTCTGGCATTGGTGGGAACCCACCAGAACCTTGCTGTGGAATAGGCCCTGCTTGATGGTACTGATCTGGTTGGGGGAACTGCGGCGGTACAGGAGGCGGCGGTAGAAATTGCTGCTGGCCAGGCATTCCAAACGGATTAGGTGGTGGTAACGGATGAGGTGGTGGTAATGGGTGCAGCCCTGGCTGATTTGAATATGGAGCACCAGGTGCATTAGGATAGCCGCCTTGGGAGCTCTGATGGAACATGCCATCTGCACCAAAAGGTGCACCAGTATGTGGTGGGTGTCCACCAGAGCGTCCTCCTGGCTGGCCATCAGGGGCACCTGGGAACTGATGGTGCTGTTGACCATGAGGCGGTGGTGCACTTGTACTCTGACGTATACTTTGTACCAGTAGAGATGCTTGGTTAAATGCTGGATCTAATGATGGATTCTGGAGTACTTGTGGAGGAATACCCTCAGGTTGCCTGTGACCGTGTTGGTGATCAGATGGTGGACGCCGTTCCCTCTCGTAGCTTCTCTCTCTGCTCCGCTCCTTGTTATCCCTTTCTTTTGAATGTCTTCCTTTCCCCAACTTGCCCTCCCTGTCTTTTTCGTTGTGCCTGTGTTTTGGTCTATCACCTTCATAGTCTCTTTCTTTACTTCTCTTGCGGGGCCCCTCCCTATCCCTTTTTTCCTTTCCCCTGACTTTCTCCTTGTCCATGCTACTGCCATGCTGTCTTCCTTCTTCACTGCGATGTTTCTTGACAATTCCTTTCTTCTGACTGGACTCGTCTCTAAGTGGAGTTGTGTTTCCAATCGGAAATTGAACCGTCTCTTTTCTCATGGGTGGCATGCTATAGAGATGGAACACAAAAGATGTATTATTGGTACAAATGTTTGACTAAATATTATAAACACATTATTATATTAGAGGACAAGTCATTTACAAAAAACAAACACATAGTAACTATGATGGGTCAGGGATGTTGTCGCAGGACATGAGATAACCATAAGTATTGGTGACAGGGAAGCAACATGCTATGGAAGAGTTTGATGATTTCTGATTCGACACAGTGCATGAGTATCCCTATGCTGTAGGCTGTAGCGCATTGAGTACTTGTGGTGTAGCGCATTGAGTACCTTGTGGTGTCCCACCTGCGGGAGGTGTGGTGACAATATATGCAAAATATGTTGGATGGATCGACTTCTGCCAAATCTGATATAGTTGGACGATATAAATTATGTACAAAGAATCCTAAAGTAGTAAATTCAAATTGATTAATACTGGATTTGAACACCATTGATACAAGTGAAGTACAAGAAGTCAAGTACATAAAAAAAAAAATTTGTAAATCATAACTAAGCTGAAATTAAAACCATTTGGTAACATTGCTGACATCAATTATTTACAGTGGGATTGGCAAATTGGATGCATCTAAAAGCATGAAGCAAGGTTATGAGAAGCAATGATCAACGAGTGAGGAAGAGCAAAGTGGATAATAAACTTGACCTTTAGCATCTTATCTCAGTTAGTAAAATATGTGCACTTCAAACTTACTTGAGGGCAAAAAGCTCTGCAAAATCCATTTACTGTTTTCAACCTAATTTGCACCCCGAGCACATAAGACAATTATTTCAGAGGGTTTAATAAGGTATACTTACGACGTAAATGATTTATGACTGGAAATACCCATAAAGATCAATAAACAGAAAACTTGAGTTTAAGGCCAGATACATGTTCCTGTATAAAAAATGTTTTCGGGGGCAGATAGATCAGACACATAATAGACTGGAAAACAGACTGCTTAGATCCACTTCAAAAGAACATTTGAAATTGGTAATTCCTGATTGCTTACCTAGGTATTTCTACTGGGGGTGGTAAATCTTGATAAAGATCATCTAAATCATCTGCTGCTTCACCAAATTCTTGTTGACTGACTGGAGGTCCCAAACGCTCCATTGCAGACAAAGGTTTGTCCTCTTTGCCACTACTCTTGCCTCCTTGGAAGCGCTCATTGCCAACCGTTATCCTCAGAGATTCCGTCTTCAGCGCATGTGAAGAAGAGCCACCCCTGAACTTGGGCTGATAGAGAATGGGTTGGTAGGTGTACAAAATGAATACAATCAATATAGGATTTAGTTAAATATGAAAAGAAATATAAAATTTAATCTACAAATCTTGGAAAGACCATTAGGCCTATAATTATGAACTTACGATTTGGCATATTTTATTAAAATTATGTCAGAATGATTCTGTGATTAAACCAGAATATAACTAAATCCACACGGTGATAGCCACGGCAGACTTAACAGTTGCACATTGTTTTATATATCCTCCATACTTGTTAAACTTGCACTTTAAGGGAGTGGTAACCAATTTTGTGTTTTTCTAAGTAAAAATACACCCCTTTTTCATGTGAATTCTCAAGTTTTTAAGCTGAAAACACCTTTTTTTACGAAAAAGCATTGCATACCAAAACCAGAAGCCAAAGATATAGCATTTGTTGGTTGAAATCAGCCGTGAAACAAGATGGTGTAAATGCCTTCAATATCATAGTATTTTGACTGGGATAGGCAATTTATTAGTTTGCTGCCTGTTTTGAATATCGTGAATTTTTCAAAAGAAAAAAAATTATATATATATATGTGGAATAAAAACTTAAAGGGGCAGTAGACATGTTCAACATCATCCCCCCAATTGTTTTCAAAAATTTCTATGATTTTTGTACCATTAGAATTGTATTTAAGGTGGTATGAAAGGCAAAATGAAATTGCTCTGAATGAGATTAAAAGAGGCCTATTGCAGAGAGAAAAGCAAACTAAACTTAATTCTCAAATTTGAGCCAAATCGGACATACCGTTTTCGAGAA
>JAUMTS010073010.1:0-10654 GCA_032273385.1 Ophiopholis aculeata | reverse complement strand
GGCCATTTTGGAAATGCCACAATATGAGGCATATCTGAAAAATGTTGTTTATGGTCATATCTAGCATTGTGCCAAAAGTCACAACTTTACCACAAAGTGCACAATCGATGTGCTTAACAGCCCTACTATCATCCAAATGGCAGCTTTCACTGCGGTATAGATTGTATTGATGTACTATGCAGTTTTAACTTAAAAGACGCCTATAAATCTACGTAGATTCTCTCATTCATAATATACGCTCGTTTTAGATTTACAACATAAAATTACTCGAGGATGAGCGATTAAAATCCATTCCGTACCGAATTTCGAAATAAGGCACGAAGTTCCGTCGTGAAATGCGTTGGGGCTTGATGTCTTATGAGTCAGTCGACCCCGGTTGGCCACGACGTCAAAGCTGATTTTGTGCCGGGAGCTTTTTCATTTCCCGCAAACACCTCATTTGATTTTAACAGAAGAAAGCCTACCACTGTCATGTTAAGATATTTTTAGTGTCACAGTGTTTGTGTCCAAATCGAGTAGAGTAAAATAGTTAGAGAATCGCGTATTGACACGAAAATCTGCCGATAAGAGTCAAAATATTAATAAGTACGACAAAGTACACACATAATGCCTTCATGGTGTTGGCTATATCTAACTTTATAAATGATTCCATGGTTTTAGTAAGTTATTCAAACAATATCATTGAAGGTTAAAATCTGTCTTTGCTTCCTGACGCACAAATATATAATTTGGTTATATAATTTGGTTGTATAACGATGAGGTCCCCTTTACGCAACCTGCTTACCTGGTGTTATACCGTACCCACAGCCATGGCACCAATACTCCTAAATCTGTGATGGAGTCCTACTGGGGGACAACCAGCGTACACCCGTAAGTAGTGTAGCGTGTCGGGTTTGGGTAGTGTTTGGTGGGGCATCTGGTGGGGCATCTGGTGTAACGTTATGACGTCATTAATTTGCGTCATAGTTATGCTAATTATGCATAAATTAAGCGAAAAACAGTCTTTCTTTGATTGTGTTAAGTAAAATATAGGTAATTATACAGATTATTGGAGGTTAAAGTGGTACCCACGACCCGCATGATCGCTGGTATCAATGTGGGTCTACTCTTTGGTGGGTAAAGAACAAGTCTAAACAAGTCAATATTGATTTTGGATTTCCCATTTAATGACTCATCCATTTTGCTGGTTATTATTGCTTAACACTATGTAATCTAGTTGGATTTATTATAATTCGGTCTATGGTATGTAGGTCACCTCATTTTGTACAGCAAGCTTCTTTTTTTAAATCGTGACACAGTTTCAGAAAATATTAAACACTTGAGTTCCCATTGCTATAATTAGGTTGTATGTTAAACTAAGTATAATAATAATATTGATATGATAGTATAATACTACTATATACTGTACTGATACTATGAATCAAATATATACGATACCTGAATGTGAACATTAATTTCAAATATTTTCTAAGGCTCTCCAAATAATCATATCTCACATGGTGTGTATGATTGAAACCAGTGAGTAGGGTAGGGTATGTTTATTTCAAGGACTTTTTGGGGGCTCGATGGCATGACAAGTTTAAATCGAGGCTTTTGGCACTTTATCTTTCTTCAAATAGGGTTCTGTATCGACATTCAATTATTTCAGGGATATTACGCGGAAGTGACATTGCTCTGTTTTCTGGTCATTTCCTTTTAAACATAACGATCAACAGGATTGAACAGTATGTGGTGATTATAAATAATGGTTTCATTCTTTTTTTCCCCATTAAAATCATAAAGACTCAAGCACCATGATTGAAGTGACACATTTAATCATACACACACACACAAACAAAAACTTTCATGTTGGCTAAAAGTCAGTTTATTGGTACATTATATCACAATCTTAATATGTTCCATATTCACAGTGCACTTTATTTGTCATTATTTACATTTTTTTGTTGTTCCAAACCATTTTGTATCCCGTTATAGTTATCGTGTCTTTAACATGTTTCAGCTGGTTTGTATGAGATATCTTCGTCTTCAAAATGTACGGGACGATTTACTTCTTACACTTTTAGTCTCTAATGTTAGATAAGTGTTTGTTGCCAAATTGTACAAGAGAAACATTCGTACTGCAGTTCTTTTTACGGTAAAAAGCGTTCAATACATATTTACATTTAACGTGAAACTAAAAAATAAAAGTACACATCAATATACTACAAGTCTTTACATGGTGTCAATATGTACCCCTCCCCATGATTAATCTTTTTGAAAACTTTTACCTTTTACACATAATTTAGCAACGTTGGCACATAAACATTAAACATGTTAAACCAGGATTGTTGTATAAAGTCCATACGACACAACAAAAGATAAAACACTGACGATATTTCATTTTAAAAGTTAAATTTGATGTACCATGTCTATTTGAACTTCACCGATGCAATACATTTCTTCCTTTTTGGTAGAAATTACTGTAAAGAAAGAACGCGCGAAAGTAAATTTATTGTATACATTTACTTTATTAAGTAAAGAAGGATTAGGTTCCGCTTCTCGGTTGTTTTTATCGATTTGATTCCCATTGAAGATTCACTGATTAAAATAACATTTGGAACAGATGTATCTTAACCGTGATATTAACAATAAAACAATTTTCTTTATGACAAGTTTGTGCTGAACTTTGTACAAATTTTCTGTAATGTTCAAATAAACTTTGTTTCAAGCAATCAGATTTGCACATATATACCATGTATATCTAAGGTTTCTGTAAATGTTATAATTATGATGCCTACAATTGATTATAAAGACATGTTAAATTGCTAAGTACTCTACAACTACTACACTCTCTAAAAAAGAATCCGAGAAAAGTATCTAGATTTTGACTTGTACTTCACTTATACATTTTAGGTCAAAATAAGAATACAGTAGTCTCTTTTTGAGTATATATACAAGGTAAAATTATGGGTTGCTGATTGTATGAGGTGTAAAGCTGCAAACACGTTATGCATTTGTCGACATTTCTCCGATTACAATTACAATAAATAATTAGCACAATATACACATAGACTTCCCCCACTTGTCTATACTTATATAATCTACAAACATTTTAACAAGTTCGATTTTAGGATACATTTAATATCAGTAAGACCAAAGATAGGACGCTTTTAAGAGCCACCGGGTTGTCACCTTATTATCCCAGCAAGCTAGGAAATGCAGACACAATTATGTACCTCCAGTGTCTGTATCTCTGTACGGGAGCAGTGATATTCCAATATTTAATAGAGAATAAAAACTGATGGGTCGATCTCTACCTTGAACGCATACTTAAAAAATAAATATTCGACAGTACTTTCGTGTTTAGATGCTAATTTGCTTTGTAAAATCATACATGTGTCAGGTAATGTGTGCCTTGGAAAAAAAAAACTCTTTCAAAGCTTTTTACCGATATGTAATAAACTGATTTGTCACTGGAAGTATTATATTTTGGACCCTGATAATCAACTTTCACGACTGCTGATAACGTTGGTCAATCAAGGATCAATCAGGTTTAGCTCTATCGGTTGTGCTGTTGTCAGGGTGATGCATTTTCTTGTAGAAGAATTCGTTGTCAGAATTTTACAGTTTGTAACCTAATAATTAACATTTTTTAATTTTTTAATTGACATTTTTATATTTTGTAATAAAATGTCCTATCTTTCCTTCCATCTGCTCGTTTTTGTTGTTGTTGTTGTTGTAGGTTCTAAAAGGTAAAATGCAGGCCAGCTAATGAAGCAAAAAGGTTTAAAGTTTTTGTGCCGTCAACTAATTGTTTTGTTCAAGATTTCGGTGTGACTTATAGTAGAACGTTTGGACTTTAGATGCTTAAGTGGATCATAGTTCTTTTTTCTTGATGATCAATTTTTTTTGAATAAATTTATCAATATTGACTTAAATATCTAAAGGCACAGTCGTCACACCATCTGAGAGAACTTTGCGCTTTGGGTAGAAGTAAGTGAACCCAACCCGAGCTTGAGTATAGGTGAACACGCTGTTATCTTTTGCTCTAAACCCCTTGTTAATTCCGCTTGCTGACTCTTTACTTCTCAAAACTTGAAGGTAGAGGTCTTTGGTAATGATATCTTTATTGTATCGCTTGTTAACACCCTTGCAACTGTATTTGTCTTTTTCCCCAAAACAGAAATATGTCTTGCTGCATAGTGCAATAATACCATCCCCTTTCCACTCTACTTTAAATAGACCAGGTGTTCTTTTGTCATACTGGCGATGTTCATCCGTATCATCTCTTGGAAACCACTTTGTTTTCTCTTGCTCAAACTTCTCCCTTAATTGTGGTTTTATAAGCTGTTCTATACTATCACCTGCAAGAGCAATGTAGGCTGAATCAGTATCCATTTCGACATACTGGAAATCTGAACGGTCAACAAAAACATCAAGAAAGTCAAAGTAGAATTCTAACATTTTCAGTTTGGCATATTGATAGACGAAGAAACCAATTTGTAAAGGCAAGTCTTGTTTAATAGTTTTCTTTGCCATCGAAACTTCGTACAGGTTTTCTCCAATCTCATCCAAGTCTCGAAACAAATGCTCGTTGATCAGCTTAGTAGCTTCAGTATCATTGCATACTTTGACGTTCGTGTGTCTGTCTTTATTCGTTATTGTCTTGCCGTAAGATGAGTTCCCTATCAACTTCATGGTGTCGGCAATAATCGCCTTGTTTGAATCCTTGTCGCCTTCCCTTCTTGCATCTGAAACCGCTTCTCCAAACTCCTTGAAGCACGCCTTTGGAGTGTATTCTACAACTTGGTAGATCCGTGTCACTTCTAGGCCATGGGTAATATACCACTTTAGAAGTGGTGTGCTCAGCAAAACTTTTTCCCCAAACATACTACCTATCAAACTGCGTGTTGGTGTTGACATGAACTTATTTTCCTCTGCAAATTTTTGCATGAAAGGTCCGAGGTCTTGTTGTGAGATTTCAATGTTCTTGAAGATTGGGGTCATTTCGTGAAAGTAATCTTTCAGATGCTCAGGGACACGTAAGTCACATTCAATACATCCAAATAGCTCACCGCTAAGAACAGCATTGATGATATTTTCATTCGTCACTGTTTGGTATTTATCAAGTGGGGAACGCCTAGACTGAAGGAACTGTTTCATGTTGGGATCGGTGCGGCGTTGAGCATGATACTGGCACTCCCACATTTCGACGTAATTGTACCCAAGTTCTTCTATATATTGTCTTTTAGAGAGTGTTTCCTCGTACAGATCTTTCATAGATTTTCCACGGCGTTTGTTAAACGTAGACCTGTTTGTAAGATGACACGAATGGCCGTGCCAATAGCAACCTTGGAATTCGAATACCTGCTTTGTTTCTGCACACCATCCATCTACCGGCACGCGTCGTGGTCCTATACGTTTTTCAGTATCGTTTCCCCTGTGCTGGATTGTGATATTACGGCTCAGTGACTCCCATTCAAGCCACTCAATCGCTACTCTAGAATTTGTCTTGGATTCCTTCTTGAAGCCAGTTTCTGCAAGTCTTCGTGTGTAGTCTCCTGTTGGCATAGGCTGCATGAGAGCCGATAGGTATAGGGCATTGGCATCGTAACCTACGATGGTTTGACATTTCTTTCCTCCTCTGATGTTGGTTTTACCTGCTTCGTGGTATCTGTGAAAGATAATGGAAGGACCACCTACCAGATTATCTTTGAAAGTTGTGTGTAGATCCTTATTTTTTTCATCAAACAACGAAAAGTTTGCCTCTGGACTTATTTGAAAGAGATATTTCATAGTCAGACCAGGGACAGAAATTCCATCCTTGAAAGCGTCAAATATGACGTTCCGTGTAGAAGTTTGCCATTTTCCCTAATGCTTCTATGAATGGCTCTACGTCCAAGTTGTTGTACCACATCAAAAACTCTTTCATGGTTTTCATCTGGGCTTGATCCCAAATCTGTTGGCAGTACTCATATTCACCGGGTGTACAGACATAATCCTGTTTGAGAGAACTATAGAACGCTTCATAAGGAGGAAGTGATTGTGCATCTAGCTTGTCAAGACTGTCAAACCATTCATATGGAAAAAATCCCTTACCCAAAGAACAATCGAAGGCTTTTAAAAAAGCTTCGTAACTGAAGTTAGGAGCGAGAAAGTTGCGTACATCAAGAAATCGCAAGTGTTCTGTCTTCATGCACATGTACGTATTATTTCTTTTCACCTGGAAGCTCACATCTTCATGATCTTTGAAGAACCTGTACAGGTATGGCTTGATAAGGTTCATGTCATAACTCCCGCTGTTGAAGCCAAAAACAGGTAGTTCTTTCAAATGAGCAATACAAGCAGCCTTTAACTTTTCCAGATGGACACGTTGCCTCTTGCCTTCATCCTTTTCATTGGAAATCGGTTTAAGATTTTCTATTCGAGAAGTCAGGTCATCCAAAATTCCAGCAAATGACTCCTGCAAAAACTTATAACTCGTTTGACTTATCTCCAAAAGGTAGTACATCATTTCATTGATGAGATTTTGAGGATTACCCTCAGAGATGAAGCATTGTGGAGAAGTATAACCTGGTACATTGCTGCACACTGACACACTTGCAGGAACGTGTTTCATATCCCAGGTAAGCTTATCAGTCGGTGATGATTTCTCCGACTTGTCAAAATAACATTCAAAGTCGAATGCTGCGCGATAAGGGAAATATTGTTGATGTTCGAGTATTTGGATCCCCTCTTCTGCTAATCTCTGAAAAATTGTCTTTGGTGAAACATAAAACCCACCTGGATACTTGTATTGGGTCCCTTTACCTTGACAAGAAGACTCGTGTCGATGTAACTGTTCTCCAGTTTTCCACAGCTTTTGACATTTCTGACACATGTATGACTTTGTGTATATATTGATGTTAGAGATGAAACTGAAGTGGCTTTCGAACAGATTGATGTACATGGTTTTTTCATACCTATCTAAGCTACGCCGCACAAGACGGGCGACAATCTTGACCGAACTAGTCTCTGATGGAATTTTTGGACTCTGATCCCCAAACTCTTGTTCAGCATTTGAACTATCATCTTCAAACTCATATTCATCCTCACTATCATAATTGCTCTCATCTTTTACTTCATCTAACTCGTATACCACTACATTAACCTCAAATAATTGTTCCAAGTTATTAAGCTGTGAAAATGATACACCCTTGAAAGTTGATACTGATTCATCAGTAAACTGGCGAAATAAGTCATTTGCTGTTTTTTCTACCCCATTCCTATGACACCCTTGATGTAGGGCAAGACATCTAAAGAAGCATAGGTGGTCTGCGTAAGGTTTTTTCGTACCTGGGTTTATCTCCAAAGACACTATCGTCCTGTTCTCTTTGATATAATTTGGCAGAATGCTTGTGGTAGCACCGATAATGTGATCCGGCAGCTTGTATACAAAATATGTCACGTTGGTGATTAGGTCTACAACCCATTTTGAGTTTGGTCTCTGTAATCGAGCGTATTCGAGAGGGTCTTGTAGGTTAAATGTGCTTGTAAAGGATTGTAAACCCTGTCTATCTTTCACTAACAATGGTTCACGGAAAACTCTGTTGTTGGTGGAGGAATAGTAATAACGTAACTTGCCCGTCTCATTATTTCTAAGAATGAACCCATAGGAAGCATTAATCTTAAAAGCGTGAGTTTGGTCTTCAAAAACATTTTCGATCTTATTGTACATCGACTCAGGTTGAATGTCCGTCAATCGTAGATTGTATGTGCTACGAACTTTTCCCTTTTTAGTATAGTCTTTTATTCTTTGCCAATTCTTGCGGTATACATTCAGAAGCTCGTCATTGTCTCTCAAGGCTTGCAAGATATCATCTGGCAGCGGAGGATGGAAATTCACCTCACTTTGGTCTAGTTCCATCACTGAAGCTCCATCTTCTCCTTCTTGACCATTTGATGAGGACACATTGTCTGGCTGCTTTGTATTTTGCGCATCTTGGAATGGTGGTCTAAAAACATCGGATCCTGTATGAAATTAAAAGGAAAATAAATGTAAATGAACTATCGGTATATTACACACACTCTCATAATGATCATCAAATTACATTCCTGGATACATTATGCGATGCAATTATTTTATCGTACCAGAAACGGGCAGTTAAAAATGTGTCACTAGCTCTCTTCCCCTCAAACATTACAGCAGATGGATTTCGAGGTCCTCTTGAGTGCAGTTTTGAAGATTCAAATATTAAAACGTAAAATTTATTTTATATTTGAACAAGAACGTTAATGATGTACTAAAGTAGACTACACAAAAATCAACTCTTGAATTTCTAAAGTGCATCCACACGAGGTAAATATATCTGTTGTCTTTTTTTTTCTTTTTACTTGATAGAAGTTGTGTAACTGTTTTTTGTCTGGCGTGCGGCTGGGCTAACTTGGACGACTAGCTGCTGTGTCTGCTGAATATTGTTATACATATCAGTCAGTTGGTTGGGGGTCCTTGGCAAGGGGGACACTGGTTTTCCGGGGCTGTCTAGGGCAAGTGATGCTGCCGTCATCTCTTTTGGTACAGATGGCATGCTGTTTGACTGTAGCTCTTCAGCAGTTGTAGGTGTCCTGGTGGGGGTTACGGATGCTAGGGCTGAGGGGTCAATGGTCCCAATGAGTGTCCTATTATCATCATCATTAGAATTTGCAATGTCATTGGGGGTTATATCGTCACTGGTCACCAATTGCAATCTGCTTTTCAAGCGACCGTAATGCACCTCTAGAATTGCGTTACTTGCGAAGGCCTCATCGCACCAAAACGCACAAGTCCGACGAATATCTTTTGATGTTGGTACATTGCCCATACTCCTAGACATGATAGTTGTTGTTAGATGCTCAGGCAGTCTCATGTGTTCCAACAATTTATATTTTGAAGGATATCCTGTCTCGCAATAAATGCACACAAATGGCGCACACTGCCATGGCCAGTGTTTATACTACATGTGCCGAAATAAGTTATGTTTATCCTTCAATGCTGCCGTACAACCCAACATAGGGCAATGAAACTCTTGATCCATAATAGCAGGCATGTTAAAGTTGAGATGAATGATTGCTTTGGGATGTTTACTGATCACAAACTGGCGACTGAATGATGATGTCAAATAAGATTTTCATGTGAAAAAGGGGAACTTGAAGTGGATGGGCGGAGCCAAAAAAAACCCAATCAGGTGAAATGTTATCACCTACAGATGAATCAATATTTTTAAGGGTGCAGGTATCCCCTTAAGTGTGCAATTTGGTTGTAGAGATGAGCTGGGATTATGACATCTTAATCTTCTAACACATCTCATTGGCTGTGCAATTTTGCTCAGTCAAGTAGTTTAATTTGCATATAGTGTTACAATTAAGTTTGAAGTTGAGCAGTTTGCTAACTTGATGTTTACATATCCATGCTTGGCTGAACACAAACCATAATAACAACATTACATGGAAGTTGGGTGCATGTACATGATGATTGTTTAGCCTGCATGTGGAGGCATTGCAACTTTATCATTTGTATGAACTTATGATAAGTTTGAGGCACAACTATTATGTGTTAATTAATCATGCACCAACCTATAGTACATCATAATTAATATAACCAAGTTCACAAGTTGTTCTTTCAATTATGTTTAATACAATTGCGCATGCTCGTCACTGTCCTTACTTATTATTATCAGCAATTATCATGATAATTCATAATCATCAAAACGTTGAGGAACTCTGCGTTGCGATCTTGATTCTCTGGTATTTTTGATCTTGTCATTCTTATCAATAGATTGATCAACTGTTCCAACTGATTGCTCGACAGGTTTACATTGTTTAGTGCCGCCCTTGCAATTAGAGTTTCTCTTCTTTGAATCACTCAACTTCTGAGGTTTATCATTTTTCTTTTTGGCTGTTTTATTTTGTTTGCTTGTTGTCTTTGCAAGAATTGTCTGTTTAACTTGCAGTGCCTTATCAGCATAAATTGTGTAGGTTGGCTCAACAGGAAGTTCTAACTGAGGCATCTGTAACTTCTTCAAGTTATTCATCCAATTTGGAACATTGTCGCTAGCATAGGGTTTGAGCCGGTCGTGGTGTAGAGTTTTAGTTTTGCCCTTCTGATTTATCCGGACCTCAACACTAAATCATTGAACTTGCGAAGTATGATGCAAGGTCCTTGCCAATTAGGTTGTAGCTTTGGAGATAGACCTTTTGTTCTTGTTGTATCTCACATGTATACCAAATCCCCAGGATTATACTGGTAGAACCCAGGACTAGTGTCTGTGTCCTTGCGCTGCCGATTACTCTGCTGTTGCAAATGATTTCTAACTAACTCATAGATGTCGTTCATTCGTTTCCTCAGTTCGATTACATACTCGCATATTTCACCCTTTATTTCCTCTGCATAGCCATTGTAAGGCTCTCCAAACAATACTTCTATTGGTTGATAGGTTTCTCTTCCGAGGAACATCATGTTAGGGCTATACCCTGTAGTTGCATGTTCACAACTTCTGTATGCTGAGGTGAACAGTCATAAGTATTTATCCCAGTCACACTGATTCTTGTCCACATACATAGAAATCATGTTTAGAATTGTCTTATTGAATACTTCAACACCACCGTTAGCCTGAGGGTGATATGGTGTACAGTGGACCTTATTCACCTCTAAAAGACT
>JAUMTS010072899.1:0-10655 GCA_032273385.1 Ophiopholis aculeata | reverse complement strand
AGAAACTTTATTGTTTTGAACGAATTGATGCAGTAGGAGGTCAAAAAACGTGTGGAATGCTATGTGGTTTCCAAAAAATATGAAAATGGAAACTTTTCAGGCATTTTTGGTTACGGATGTGTGTTGAGGAGGAACTCACTTGAAGTTTGCGGATTAACAATAACAAAAAACTTTAAAAAAAAAAACGCATGCCGCGTCAGATCTGAAAATTCTCACAAGCTTTGAGACATAGTATTTTTTTTTTTTTAAGCCTAACACAACAAATACAAGCTTCATCCATGTACATGCTTAGACAGGATGAATTCTTACTGAGGCTTGCATATAGAGTTGCATAATCTTAACTACTTGGATTCTCTGCCACTGCATTCATCTATCTGATTGCCGTAAGCATGAAAGAGGTGGAGGATACACTTATTTACAAACAAATACAAGCTCCATTCATGAACATGCTGGACGATATGAACTCTTACTCAGGCTTGCGCGGAGTCTCCTCTTCACCAGTTGGACTCTTCGTCACTGCATTCATCTATCTGGCTGGTATGGGGGCGCTTTTCAAAATGCATGAAGGACTAAAGGAGGTGGACAATGAACTTCCAAAAGCGCTGCTTTTTACGAAGGCATTAGAGCAAGTAGAGATGGTGAGAAAATAGTTAGTATCAAACTCAAAGTACAAAATTACACAAATCTGTTTCATGTATTGCGTGTAAATGTAATTTTTATTGCCACTTAAAACATCATTTTTTATTGATATGCATTTATTTTTGAGATATAATCACATACATTGAAAAGAACAAAGTACCCAACTGGGAGCAGCCTCTTTGATGCTCACAACATAAATAATTCAGCGTGTAAACCTTATAAAGAACCCATTACTTCCTTCAGGCTGCATGTATACATATGCATATCCATATGGTGATTGGTCTGCTATCCATTGAACAAGGTATTAATGTACAAATATTTGCTTTATTAAATGAGCATAATACTTTAGTGGATAATTGTTGTCCCAAGTTCTAAGGTGATAGTGCATAACAGATACTACAAAGCCAGGTAAAATACTGGAACTGCTTCTGAAAACCACTAAAACCATGAGGAGATGTATAACATGTACCAAACATGAGACAACATATACATACATGCCAATAAAAAGATTGCTATTCACTGAAGATGACAACTCAACCCTTTTCCATTCACACGATATCAATGGCAATATGGATTCAAATAACAACTAAATATATTCAAGTGTGAGACATCTATTGAGTCAATGCCCTGCAGATGTTACACTTCCGTCACAACCACTCATCATCATCAGTATTTATCACAGACTTGACACACAATTGGCATAAACGCAATATAGCCGAGTAAAGAAAGGTGCTACTTATTTTCAATGGGAACACAATATTTGGATTATTTTCCCCTCTATATTATATACCATAATGCCTGGGTCTTAATGAAGCCAAAGGTACTCTATAACACAAATATACTGGCAACTTTGTATAGCAGAGAGCTGCATATCGCCACAATTACGTCTGATTTGATTAATAAATCTTCAATAAATTTCAAAATTTTTGAAGATTTATTAATCAAATCAGACGTAATTGTGCCAATATACAGCTCTGCATATCTATGCTGTACAAAATCTGCCAGTATATTTGTGTTCACATATTTCCACAATGTTAAAGTACGGTAACAAAAAAATTGTGAGTTTTTCAAAATTCTACATGCTACATAGTTTTTCTTTTATTTTCAGAAGTCATCGTTTTACAAAATGTATGAAAATAAAATGTTCATGATGGAAGTAAATGATGATGCATTATATATTGATGTTGGATATTACAGCACAGTTGTAAAAAAAAATTATGCAATAAAATATCCAGCCCATTGCAATAAACTATCTACTCCGTATCTCTAGCACACAGAAGCAGGTTGACAATGATACTGACTGTATCAGCAAGCACCTCTTATTGGAGTACATTGCTGCCTGAATGCTCTAATGAAATGATAGAGCAATTGTCACCTTCAATGACGACAACAACCAAGACACTAAAACCACATCTAGTAACACAGGTCAAGTCTGCCAGGCCAACGTGGCCACTGTCATGCATAGACATCTCAAGAAAACAATATATACTGAGGAGAGACCTTATTTGCAATTTGTAGACAGTGTAGATTGTATGGTAAGAATTTTCACAGAGTTTTAATTTTCACACTTTTAACCATCTCCACACAGACCCGAGGGCAGGTAGCATGTTGAAAATGTCTAACTTAAAAAAAAAACTAAAACCAAATCAAATGTTCATTACCATATTCATATTCAGCATGACAAATTTAATTTGTTGATTTTTAAAAACACCAATAACCTAAGATATTGCCAAAGCAGGTAAAATGAGAACAATTAACCCAGCTAAATAACCTGCCAAGCAGATCATGTGATATCAATTGACAATCATTCGGCAATATATCAACTAATTCTGTCAGTTATTTGAACGCATATCAAATATTCTATTGGAGTTTTATTTCCTTCATTTTGGCTTGCTAAATTGCTATTTTACTGATCAATGACTAAACTACCTTTACCTTGCGAAAGTGATATTGTTACATGTAGGTTTTAGAACTGGAAACCAAGACATACTGATTTTGATTCCAATGAAATATGTTCTGTAATTTGTGTGTGTGCAAAATGAGCAAATGGCCTCTATTTGCATTAATAGTAAAATCAGTTATAGTGGAGATTTTACTTTCAGACGTCGTAAATTCATCAAGGTCCATAATTCTGATCTAGGTATTAGACTTGTGTTTACTTGTGTAAATGTTGCGATGTTGTATCTTTATCAACAGTAGTAAGTACAAAATAGCAAATGTTATAAAACGCATACAAAAGGTGATAAGAAAGGACAGTACTTGAATCAGAATTACAAAATTTGTTACTATACAATGTCCAGGATCATGATGATGAACGCATTCAACACAGCTTATTTTTATTTCTGGTTTTGAATCAGGACATTTGCAGACGTTTGTCTTGCTATACCAAAATTATGTCTTGTTATGCAGCATGATATATATCATCAAGTTTTCATGTATAGATAAATCCAATCGGCCAAATCATGGTTCAGATTTAAGCGGCCATAGCTGGGGTGTATATCTTAAAGGTGCTCAGAGTACCCAATGAGTGCATGTCAAGCTTTGTAAATAAATATTGTAATGTAATCAGGATTGGAACTTGCGCATGAGTGATTAAATTCAATTTGAAATTTGCGCCCAGTGAGCATCAGTTCGCATGGTCTCAAGTAGATGCACCCCGGTAATGATGGCCTGTTGAGGTGTAGGAGAGCTTAAAATTGGATTGGTGTATACAGAACTACATATTTCAATTCTGTTTTTAGTGCCAAAAGAACATTTGTTTTGAGTGCTAAAAGAATGTTTTGATTCATTTCTTTCAAAACAGCACCTAATAAAACATTACATTACTTTTTCAACATGTTAGTCTGGCAGTACAATAGTGGTCAGCCGGCTATACTCACTGTACTGCAGATGGCGCATTACTAGCTCTGACCTCGTTTGAATGATATAAATCCTTATAGAATACTGACAACACACACTGTGCACAATGTGTATAATAGGAAAGCCATGTAGATAAGTAGATAACACAGGCAACTTCTATGCGTGTATCAATTGGCCCTGGGTTACTTGGACAGAAAAGAGTAAAATACTTTTAAATGAAATAGGTACCAATAAATACATATTTAATAGTGGACATTGTTTGTCGCCTTGACTAAGTTACTTTTAATGACATAGTTGGCTAGAATATCTATGCAAGAGTACTTGTAAAAAGCCAAGTAAAAGCACATTTGAGCTGTTGTTGAAAATAAATCTGCACTATCTATTGAAGATAGCAAATCATAAAATAGCATTGGCAAAGAACTAATGTTGCAACTGTTGCAAATCTACTGAAATAATTGCTTTCTAATAGAGAAAGCAAAGTAAAAATAAAAGAGCAAAGAGATTATTGATATAGCTGCTAACTACTGAAGATAGCAAATCCTAAAAGTAATATTGGCTAAAACACAAAATACTTGAAAATAAAGAAAGGTAACAAACCTTTAGTACCAATAATACAATACGGGATAATTGTTGTAACTTGTATTTTGAGGTGACATTGCATCTTGGGTGAGTTATCAATGTTAATGCATTGGTTGGCTAGAATGTTTTTTCAAGGGTTCCTTGTGCAAAGCGAAGTAAAAAGCACTGCCACTGAAAATATATCTGCTATCTACTGAAGATAGCACATCACAAACTTATGCAAAGGACTAATGTTGCAACAGTTACAATCTACCGAAATAATTGTTTTCTAATACAGAAAGCAAACTAAATATAACAATTTAGTATTTTTAATTGTGTATGTTTTAATGCCAAATAAAATGAAATAAAATAACAGCAAATCAATATACCATTGATATAGCTGCTATCTACTGAATATAACCTATTTCAAATCTTTGATAAGATGGCTACATGTATGATTTGGTAGATTGGTAGCGGCTCTGTGACGCAAACACCAAATCATAACCATGAACTTGAAGAGATAAATACTTAACATTATATAAATGTACATGCCAATAAAATGATTGTTATATATCCACTGAAGATGACAAAACACCCTGCTTCCATTCACATCAATTGCATCAACCATATCTCTGCGATTCTAAGTCTGCCAGTATTTTTGTGCAGACATATTTCAAGATTTGGGATATTGTGTACATCTACTGGAATTCTATCTGTTGAAATTCTACAGCTGGATTAATTATGATTGATTAATTTTAAGAAACTATCAATTTGCAAAATGTTTGAATAAGACATGGATATGGTACGTGTACATGTAGAACTATATTGACTTGGTTATTAGCTCAGTTCTTTAAACAGAACTGCTATGTCCCATCCACCCCATTGCAATAAACCATCCAATCCATACGACATAGAAGTAGGTAAAATACACTGACAGACTGCCAGTATCAGCAAGCACCTCGTATACAGAGTAGCCCACTGCCTGAATGCTCTAATGAAATGATAGAGCAATTGTCACCTTCAATGACGACAACAGCCAAGACACTAAAACCACATCTAGTATAACACAGGTCAAGTCTGCCAGCAGGCCAACGTGGCCACTGTCATGCATACAACATCTCAAGAAAACAATATACTGATAATACTGTACATTACACTGAGGAGACACCAGATTCTCAATCTGTAGACAGCGTAGATTGTATGGTCAGAAATTTCCACACAGGTTTAATGTTTTACACCTTTCACTGTTATCAAGGCCATAATATCAAATTTAAAACAGCTAAAAATTATTCATAACCAATGTCATTCTATATCATGAAGATTTGAATCTCACAAATACACCACACTATTGTCAAAACAGGTAAAACATGAACAATTAACACAGTAAACTATCCTCATTATCCTGCCAAGAAGTACCGTATGATAACAATTGACAATCATTCAGCAATTGATATGAATATACCTCAGCAAATTCTGACTATTGTATTTAAACACATATCAAATATTCTATTGGAGTTTTATTTCCTTCATTTGTCTTGCTCAATTGCTATTTTACCGATCAATGAGTATGATACCCTTTGCTTGCGAAAGTGATACTGCTACATGTCGTTTTAGCAAATGAAACTGATACTTGTCATTCACAGAAAACAATTCATTCCATTGAAATTGGTTTTCTAAAACGGAGAGGTGAAATGGGCCATTGGCTTTTTATTGTACTGAAAGTAAACATTTCCACTGTGACAGACTTCCTACCTTTAATAAGGTCCAAGTGTCCCATATTCTGATCTAGGTACATACATTGCACTTACTTGTGTAAATGTTTCCATGTTATCTTTACCAACAGTATTTAAGTGAAAAATAACAAATGTTATTAAAACACACACAAGGACAATACTTGAATCAGAATTACAAACATTATTGATAATTCAATGTCCGAGATCATGATTGATCACGTATTCAATACGGCTAATATAAATTTATTTCTGGATTTTCCATTGAAATATGTGCTCTGAAACAGAAAGGCAAAAATGCGCCATTGGCTTTTTAAAGCACTGAAAGTAAAACCCCCACTGTGTGACTGGCTTCCTAAACTCAATAAGGTCCCAGATTCTGATCTAGATATACATTGTACTTACTTGGGTAAATGTTTCTGTGTTATCTTTATCAATTGCTCTAGATAAGTAAAAAATAACAAATGTTATCAAAACACACACAAGATGACAAGGAAGGATGGTACTCAAATCAGAATAACAAACATTATCGACAAAATGTCCGGAATCATGACGATGAAAGCATTCAACACTGTGTAATTTTATTTCTGCTTTTTTAATGAGGACAGTTTGCTATACCAACATATGTCTGGTTATCCCACGTGGACAATTTTAGCACATCAGTGAGTGTCCATGTCTTGAGAACTGCAGACGTAATTTTCAATTCTGTTTTGAGAGCCAAAAGAGTATTTTTATTCTCTTCTTTCAGAAACAACATCTTAAATTATTACATTACTTTCAACATGTTAGTCTGGCAGTGCAATAGTAGCCAGTGGGCTATACTGACTGTACTGCAGATAGCTCTGAACTCATTTGAATGATATAAACCCTCATAGAATACTGACAACACACACTGTGCACGGACTGTGTAAAATGGGA
This sequence comes from Ophiopholis aculeata, assembly GCA_032273385.1. NCBI lineage: Eukaryota > Metazoa > Echinodermata > Ophiuroidea > Amphilepidida > Ophiactidae > Ophiopholis > Ophiopholis aculeata. Next base: position 3,951 of record JAUMTS010072899.1, on the reverse strand, counting down.
AAGTCATGTAGATAAGTAGATAACACAGTCAGCTTCTATGCATTTAGGGCCTACTTGGACCAACTACCTGCTTGGACAGGGACAAAATCACAAGCGAAATACCATAAACTTGAAAATGAAAATATGTAACAACTAACAACATAAGTCCTTTACCAAGGTAAATTCAGCTTTAAAATATTTGGTAATATTTTCAAAAAAATCAACAATCTAAAGGACGTGACAGGTTATCTAAAAGCAACAACAAAGCACAAGGGGGGCATGGGTGGGGGGACATATTCATCCCTAGTCAAAGGCTCTTTCCCCTACTTTGCCTTGAACAGTAATTTTAACCTTATACGAAATAATACACATGGAGCAGTATAACAATTTAGCAAGACACAATGAAGGAAATCAAGACTCCAATTGAATATTTGATATGTGTTCAAATAACAGTCAGAATTTGCTGCTCAAGGTTTTGCTGCTCAAGGTTTTGCAAGATGATTGTCAATCGATGCCATATATGATAGTATATCGCATCATATTTTGCTGTGCATTAGATTTCACATTTGTACCTGTTTTCACAACTAATTTGTTTTTTGTATGTTTAAAAGTCTACAAATTGAATCATACGGGATATATTTTGCTTAGTGTATATTGTTTTCTTGAGATGTCTATGCATGACAGTGGCCATGTTGGCCTGGTGGACTTGACCTGTGTTACTAGATGTGGTTTTAGTGTCTTGGTTATTGTCGTCATTCAAGGTGACAATTGCTCTATCATTTCATTTGAGCATTAAGGCTACTAGTACTGTGATAAGAGGTACTTCCTGATACTGTCAGTGTCATCTACCTGCTTACATGTGTGCTAGATATATTATAGTACTTTGGTATATTGCAATGGGGTGGATGTTTTATTGCACAATCTTGTTTTTACTGTTAACTTTGCTGTAATATTCTACATCAATATTAATTATAGGATAGGCTTCTACGACTGGTATTTATAATAATTGATAAGGTTGAAACGGGTTCGCAATCGGACTGCGAACCCGTTTCAACCTTATCAATTATCAATATTAATATTTATAACTCATCAGCGTATTTAGTTTTATTATTATGTGCATTTAAATTGAATCTGAAATCAAGAAACATAATCAAATTGTAGAGGTTTGTCATATTTTATATTCTTAAAATACGTAATAACTCACAATTTTTTGCTACTTTGTGAAAATATGTGGACATAAAAATACAAGCAGATTTTCTATTGCAGAGATATATGGTTGATGAAATGCAGAGCTGCATATTGGCCCAATTAAGTCTGATTTGATTTACAAATCTTAAATAAATTTCAAAATTTTCATGAGCTTTTAATCTAATAAGTGGAGTACCCTACAGTACAACAGTTTCAGTTTCATTAGGATGAATCAAGAGGGAAAAATCAAATCATATAGCAGTTACTAACGCTCCCAGATGAAAATAAGTAGCACCTTTCTTTACTCAGCTATATTATGCTTATGACAATTGTGTGTCAGATCTGTGGTAAATACTGATGATGATCAGTGGTTGTGACGGAAGTGTAACATCTGCAGGGCATTGACTCAATAGATGTCTCACACTTGAATATATTTAGTTGTTATTTGAATCCATATTGCAATTGATGTGAATTGAAGCAGGGTATTTTGTGTCATTTACAGTGGATAGCAATCATGTTATTGGCATACATACAGGCTTTAAGGCATATTCCCACATTTTCTGGACAAAGCACCCTCAATTTTTCCCAAATTTGTAATTTTTGCATGATTGTATTCCATATCGGTTTAATAATATACCTTGTGAATAACTAAGCTAAAATCGGTCAAATTCCTTCAGATTATTTCAGCAGATCTGCAACAGTTGCAACATTAATCCTTTGCCAATATTTTTTTGTTATTTGCTATCTTCAGTAGATAGCAGATATATTTTCAATAGCAGCTAAAATGTGCTTTTTACTTGGCTTTGTACAGGTACCTCTTGCATAGATATTCTAGCCAACTATGTCATTAATTCAAAAGTAATAACTTGGCCAAGGTGACAGCAATTTTCCACTATTATATGTATTTATTGGCACCTATTTTCATTTTAAAGTATTTTGCTTTTACCTGTCCAAGTTACCTGGGGCCAATTGATAGACGCATAGAAGCTGACTGTGTGATCTACTTATCTACACGGCTTTCCTATTATACACATTGTGCACAGTGTGTGTTGTCAGTATTCTATAAGAAATCATTCAAACAAGGTCAGAGCTAGAAATGCGCCATCTGCAGTACATAGTGAGTATGGCCCGCTGGCCAATATTGTACTGTCGAATAACATGTTCACAAAGTAATGTAATGTTTTAAAATGTTGATTTTAAAAGAAGAGAATACATGTGCAAATACTTGGCTTTCAAAACAGAATTGTATATCAAGTCTGCAGTTCTCGAGACATGAAAAACACTATGGTGTGCTTTAATATGCCATGCTGAGCACCATGACATCTTTTGGTGTAGCAACTGTCCTCATTCAAATAAACATGTATTCATCATCATGATCCTGAACATTGTGTCAAAAAGGTCTGATTCAAGTGTTGTCCATCCATGTCATCTAACGTGTGTTATGATAACATTTGTTATTTTTCAATTATCTAGTGTTGATAAACATAACATCGAAACATTTACCTAAGTAAGTGCAATGTATACCTAGATCAAAATCAGGGACATTATTAAGTATAGGAAGTCAGCCACAGCTGAGATTTTTAATTTCAATGCAAACAGAGGCCATTGGCTCATTTCACAAAAAAGCATTTAGAGAAAATATTTCAACGGAATCAAAATCAGTGAATGACTCTTTAGTTTCAGTTGTTAAAACCGATGTCACACAATTCACCCTAGTCCAAGAATAAAGAAAACATTCTGCCCAACCATATGAAACTATATTGCAATATTATAGAATCGATGATGCACTTTTATAAGAGTTGAAAACTGTCACAATGAGCTCAGTCTGAAAACATGTCAATGCAAGTGTTACTTTAGAACAATTACTCATGTACATGTATACTTCAAGCATAATCAAATCAAATGATCAAATTATGTCAAATGTCAAAGTAAGTGCATTGTTACCTGTGTACATTTCAAGCATAATCAAATAATCAAATCATGTGCAAGTGTGCTACAGAGAACGTGTGTTAAGCAATAAAGGACCTAAACCACACTGTTTTGGTTGTCTCTGCACTGCATTTAAACCTAAAGTGAACACCAAAATCATTGAGTGCCCCCCGTCCCCCTGAGCACATAAATATCCGAGGTACTTGGAAAGTAGAGTGTGATGTGAAACTGAAAGCCATTAAGCTGTCATTTACTGCATACAATAAAACAAAGATGTTATGATGAGAATTCAATCCACATACTACTCCCAGAACAAATCAATCACATACATATTAAATCTTGGTACATATTCTCATTCACCTTGGTCATAAAACTAATGATCATGAAACCTTTTCTACATGTGTTAAGCTAATACTGCCTTCAGACAAATTTGACTAATTTTTGGAGTTTCAAGCATAAAACATAGCTTTCTGATATAGTTTTGAGCTAAAAAGGAGGTAATTTGTTTTGCAGTTTGCTGCTTCCTACTGCAGATAGCAATATAAATGTCAATTATGGTGGTTTGCTGCTATCTACTGAAGATAGCAATGTCAAATATAATTTAATGTACTCATGATAGCAATGTTAAGTTGTACTATTCTGCTATCTATTGAAGATAGCACCACAAATGGCAATTACTGTACTTTGCTGCTATCTACTAAAGATAGCACCACATATGGCAATAATTGCATATTGCTGCTATCTTTGATAGCTATGTCAAATATCAATTATTGTAGTTTCATAGTTGGTAACCCACGCTTTAGAAAGGGTGGGTTTACAAAATTCTGAAAATTGGTAAAAGGGTGGGATACTGGA
>JAUMTS010072677.1:0-10658 GCA_032273385.1 Ophiopholis aculeata | reverse complement strand
TTTCATGATTCAATTATCTACTAACACATATTTTCGTATAAAATCCTCACATTTCATATATATGAAAGTGTAAAGTATGTGTAATGTTCTACAGTTCAATCTCAGTGCCACAGCCCAATATCAATGTTTTTTAAATATTTATGGATCAGAAATCAGTTATATAAACAATATCTATAACAAGAATCAATCATATAACACATATTTATTTTAGTATAAAATCCTCACGTTTCATATGTATTTGAAAGTGTAATGTTCTACACAGTTTAAGCTCCCTTGCCACAGCCGTATGTCAAGCAATGTCACAATGCTCCTCCTTTTTCTGTTTATATTAAAATCAATTAACATAATATAAAATTGTCTGCATCAAAATTCAATAACAATATACTAACACATATTTTGGTGTAAAATCCTCACATTTTAGATATATCTGAAAGTGTTATGTTCCTTGGATTCTCTTCTATAGTTACACAGTTCAATGTAAAGCGACGTCATTTTGCACCTATTTATATCAAAAATCAATTGCGGTATATAAATATTATCTATACCATGAAACAATTGTATAACACATATTTTTATGTTAATTGATTTATATAATGTTGCCAATTCGATCATTTAATGATTTTGTCTCGTTACAAGTTGCCGTCATTAATATATAATATATATCTGTCAAATTCGATCTTTCGAATAAAAAGTAGAAAGTATCTACATGTAATTAATTACTCAACAAAGTTGCACTCACAATACTTAATATACTTGTACTTGAGACCCAGATATGTAGTGTTACAGTATCAGAACATTCTACAACATTTCTTCGGTCAGATTCTAGAATATTTGCATTGCCTTACAGCCCCAAATAGCAGAATACAGAAATGTTCATGAATTGACTAATACTTGTTTTATACTTTATCTGAGATGTAAAATGTACTTTTTTTTGACATTTTTGAAGAAATTATAATAGGCCTATTGTGTAAGTACAACCTGTTTAATATGATATACCACAAAATAAATCAAATTGAAAAGAACTAAATTAATTCAATGTTGATGATTCTTTTCACAAATTTTGATTAATCCTGATATCTATGGGTACATATTTCATAAATCTTAAATATATTTGTAACTATCTTTCCAGAACAACCATTGAACCTCAAATCATTTATTGTCACTTTCGATGCATGATCTAGATTTACTTTGCAAATTTGCTCTCCACTAAAAAAAGAGATTCTATTTACGATATACAGGCTGCTTATTAGGCCAAAACAAAAACAAAAACAAAAGTAGTTTGCTTGCCCATTTCAGACCGACAAATCAGGGGAAAAAATGTTTTTCTTTCTATTTACTGTACCAAAGAATAACAACCCTAAATTTGGAAATTCCTGAAGGTTTTTTTTTTTCAATTCATAATTTTTGTGTTCTGAAATGTGAAAAACATGTTGAATTTTAACCAAAAAAATTGGCCATATGACAGGTGTATATATTTCTACATAGCCAATTTCTTACACATGTTCTACATTTATAGCCAATTTTCCCATCTGAATCACAAATTTAGGTAATGAAGCAACAAGTTCAAATGTGGTCAACTAGTCTAAAATAAACCTGAAATGGATTAACCATATTGAAATATTTTATCTATTAAAAGGCACTGCACTCTATGCCCTTGCCCTTAACCTTGGCGAGTTTAGGCAGAAGTTTAGGTCATATCCTGGCCTGGTAGCACCTATGCCGATTTTCAACACACAATTTTCAATACGCGCTGGCGCTGTCATAAGGTACGAAGGAGTAGAAAGGATGTGACGCTGATGCCCACAGGCCTACATCATTATGTAAGTCATTATCAAAACTCAATTCATTTTGTAAGCATGACCTCACTCAAACTAGAGATTTTGATAATTCCTCCAATTAAGAAATGTTATCCTAACTCTAACCTGAACCCTAAAATTATTTAAGTAAAATTACATGGAGTACAACCAAAATTGGAAGATTTCAAAATTTTCCATATCGTGGATCCCCTCTTAAAAAATATATCAAAATACAGAAAAGAGTATAATTTAGAAGGAAAATGCACTAGGGCAACAATGGATGACAAAACATTTGTCATGACTCAACATTCTAGTGTCACTGTACAGAACCATTGCAATTCTTAGCATTACTGACTTACACAAAATCAGAAACTTTGAATTCAAATTTATCACAAATGGTTGACTTTGAGGAGCCCTTCAAATATAAACAATATTCCAGTACCTATCTTAAATGCAATGATCCGGTATTCGATGTCATCCCTAGACAAGCAACTATCATTGCATAGCCTAATTCACACACTAGCAAACCAATACCCACATAAAGCAATACAAGACCTTGCCGCAGTCTAGACTTCGCCTTGACAATGTTTGCCTGCATTTAAATGCGTAGACGATATCAATCCTAGTCTGTTATGAAACCAAAGTCGACTCACTCACCGACTAGAATCCTCTCTTGCTTACTCTAGCTCTATGCACCACTAGCACACTCGTACACGCTGCTAGCTTGGGCCCATTCCGATTTATTTTTAAGAGAAAATGTTGCCATGCATTTTTACACTGTAAAGTGGAACATTCTGAAAATAGCCCAAATTTATCCCATTATCCACTCGGAAATGTCTATAACTTAGCCATGACAAATGTCAATAGATAAAAAGTAGATCTTTTCATTTTTGGGGATTTAAAAAAAAGACAAATTTCTCATAAAAACTTAGAACATAGCAACTCTATTCAGAGAGCCTGAAACCTGTACAAGTCAGGGTCGTTTGAATGGTATGGGGTGATTAATAATAAACAAGCAGATTTCTTGAATTTCCGTAATTATTATATAACGTAATATCTATGATTTCCGTTGAATTTCCGTCTGTGTTGCATAATGTGATATCTGGCTAGAATCCAGCAAAATTGGGAGAATAAGGGTAATAGGGCAATTGGATTTGACATAATTTTCCTTATAAGTTCTAACATCTTGTGAGCTATTCAAGAAATGAATGGCAACAACAATACAACATTAAACATATTTTCAATGAAAATGAAGGCTTGAATCTCATCCGGGGGAAAAAAAATGGAAGGAAAACTGAAAAAAGTGTACATAATATTTTGAATTTGAAGATGGCCGTGACCAACTGATCAATGTAGCTTACAATAATCTGAACTGTTATAAAATTATAAGTTCATTTTCATTTCTGAAGGGTAATGTTGACAAACAAACATTATATAGAATCACAATTTCTTTAAATAAAACACATTTAGGCTATTGCCACTTTTAAGGTAAGGTGTGTGAAAGTGGCCGCGTGGAATAACAAAGTCAGGGAGGCATAGTGCATTATTAGTTTCCTGCGTTTTTTAAAGTAAGTTAGGGCACTTTACAAGTTTTAGCTAATATCTAAACAAGAAATCCCCTAAAAAAGGGGCCACATTGTCCCTTTAAGCTAATTTATTAGTTTCCTGCGTTTTTTTAAAGTAAGTTAGGGCACTTTACAAGTTTTAGCTAATATCTAAACAAGAAATCCTCTAAAAAAGGGGCCACATTGTCCCTTTTAGCTTATTTATAAATGAGAAAGTGTCTATAAAGGTGATGTGGTGTGATACATGCAGTTTGACTTTATAAACCACAACAACAAATGGTTGTTTTTGAAAATCATGGGCAGGTGACAAAGTGAAAGTCATCATTAAACAGTAAACATGTATGACCAATTGGTCAGATGTACTAAATATTTTACATTTGATAGAACATTTTGAACAGAAAAAAACCCTGTTATTTAAAAATTATGAAAATTTACAAGAAAATCGTACAAATAAACATCTCTGCTTACAAGTCAACAGGGAAAAACAAGAGAATCAGGCTCACATGATGAGAAGAACGGACAAGAGTTATCAACCAATCGCTCTGAAATGATATCAGTCAGTTATATCGCTGAGACACAGGCAAACTTGTGTAACAATATACAAAAAAGTCAGCCCAGTGTAACTGATATTTTAAGCCAATATTGTTTTCTATCATGCTTAAGTTACATAAACTGCATAAAACGTGCAGACATGTACTCTTACAGGTGAATATGTCTAAGCCAGTCATGTTATATTTATTTTCTTTCAAACAATTGTTAACTTCTCTTTTGCCAGATATGTTCTATTTTAGCATCAATGTTTTGAAAACCTTGAAAATGTTCACCAAAAATAGCCCATAAAGTTTTACAGTTATGATACATATTGCAAACTTTTCTTCAAGGCAATATTTCCAATCACGTTTTATCCTTAATGCAATCAGCAAATATAAAGAAACAAAACAAGTCATGAAGTCTAGAGTCTGAAATTCCAATTTGTGTACTACCTTTTTCTTTCAAAACTATTTCCTCATCCTCCAGTTCATTGCCCTCCCTTAAAAGTTTGGACGTCTAATACGCAAAATTGTTTGCAGCTTAAAATTTTACTTCAAAAAATACAAATAGGAACCTTGGCATTGACCAGAATTCAGAATGCTGTTAAGCTTAATCATTATTTTCCTATAGTATTTCCTTTAGGACTACCTCATGTGTAGAGCTTTAATTATTATTAATTGCAAGTTCGGAAAATGCACAATCTTGGCAAAATAGTATCATCAAGAAAACGCTAAATTTGGAGCGCAACTTTGTTATTATTGTATATGCTGCCACACACGTTTTGCTTGCCTGGAATTCCAACGACACAAAAGGTCTCAATACCAGCTTAGTACGCACATTTTGTGTTGAATGGCTTGGTTAAACATAGCCCCGAGCCAGAACCGTGCTATTATATAGGTGATCCACATGGCTTCCGACTTTAGGACCCTCAATTGCCCCACTTTAGATAAATATTGCTAGAATCCCGTGGTATTAAACCCCTGAAGTCATCGAAAAGTTGCTAATTCCAGTTTCAATTGGCACCCAATTATACGCCTCAAAAGCACACTTTGTCCGTGGAATTTTCGCTACCAAGTTCAATTTGAATTTGGAACATAAATGTTATGTTTATACACAATGTAAATCTGTTAATCCCCCTTAAAAAGATATACACAAAGTACAGATTACTTATGGTATGTGGGCAATTATTAGCTATTATTATTTCTGAAATATCATTTGTTATCATATATGGAATTTTGACATCAATGCACACTTTTGCGTTCAAACTATGATAGAATTTGTAAAAGATTTGAAATCAATACTTTCAAAGTTTAAATCAACAATCCTTTGGCCTACTCCTTTAAAAGGTATGAACTGATTTTCATTAAAATAATAATTGTTCATCATATTTCTTATACTAATGCATATTTTGAATGCGGAGTCAAATATTGCACTTGGTAAAGTTTTGAGATCAACTCTGTCTGAGTATCAAGAATACATCTTTGCAAAGTCAGGAAAGACTTGATTTTCATTACAACAATGTTTTCTGTTTTGCTTGCAGGATATTTGATATTTTTGACACCAATACCTAACTTATTTGATTGAAATATAGCACTTGCAAAGCTGAGCAAAACTCCATGCAAGTTGGTATAGCAATGAATAGCAGTATAATTTGTTTTCTTCAAAATTGTGGTCCGACTTTCATCCAAATAATCGTCCTTTTTATTTTGCAGGATTTTTGCCCAAATCATGGTGGAAATTTGTCACTAATCATCGCGTCATCATTTATGCAGATTACGCATCGTTACTAACTATAACCCGGCAAGGTGGCGCCTTCCGGCTCAAAATATGATGCAATTTTGGGTCACATTCAACGTACCTTCACATTACCATGACACAACAGGAAATTTCTCACAATTTAAAGAATGTTATCTCGCGACAAAACATTTTCGCAAAATTTTACGACTTTATTGTTCCCCCTCTTGCATGAAAAATAAGTTTGACAAACCGCAAATCAATGAACATTTCCTTCAACATTCTAAGCATATAATGTGTTCTTAACATTTATTTTACTTGTTGTAAAGTTCAACAAACACCCCATACAGACATATTTTAACCTTGAACTTCATGAGGCTTGATCCCTAGAGGATTGATAATATTAATACAATATGATTACCATACACCAGGTAATTCCATGATTTAAAGTTTGAGTTACCCCAATTGCCCCCTTGTTATCATAATGTGCATGCATGTGTTCTCAGGTCCTTCACCTCAAAGTTTTGTTTCCAACCCAAAAATTGTATTATTTACATAAAACTGTTTTGTAAATCTGCTTTGTCCCCAAAATTGGTGCACATAAGCCCATTTGTTTTAGCAGACTAGAATCTGGAAAAGTATGAGAATCTTATATTAATAGATGACTATTTCAAAAATAACTAGGAAATATTTAGGAAAAAAGTGTTTTCAACAAAACTTACAAATATCAAGGTTGAATTCCAATGTGTTATATGTCCCTACCGTTCAAATTGATGAACATAACCCCCTTCCCTTACACTCAAAACTTTGACCCTAAAATGTCAGAATTCAAAATTACCAAATTGGCTATCAATTGAAAATGAAAGAGAAAGGAAAGCGCATCGCAAACTAGAATAGATAATACATAACAAGCAGAAACGGATAAACTGCAGAAAAAATCTGGGAATATCCGCCTCTACCAATTGAAGTTTAAACCATAATAAGATCATATAACACAGACTTTCCCCAAATTATTAAATTGACAAAAAAAATGTCCCATTCGGTTAGTCATAATTATTTCCTACTTTGAAATTTATACAGAACTGCGCTATGATTGCAAACCAATCTGGTCACTCGTATTTGTCTCACGCTTGTCCTTGCAATGCCAAAATGATCCATATGTTGTATTTCAATACGCAATAACTGTGTCATTCATTACCATGTTGCCTTTAAATTGCACTTTTCACACTTATCCTGTACTTCAATATGTCAAGACTCCATAGTATTATGATCTAGATACCCAATACTCATCCTAATTCATGACACATATACATACATTAGGTGAAATCATGATCCCTTTAACAGATGTAAACGACACAAGTTGTAATCATTCCTCACCATACCCTACAAAAACTGTCTAATTTAATCGCAAATGATTTCACCACGTATATAATAAGCGATCAGCGCTTCTATACAAGCTTAGATAGTTGTAGTCAGGTGGGATGTGTAGGTCATATAGATCAACCGATCAACTCAGGAGCGTGAAAAACTAACATAACAGTTCCGTTTCCCAAACACTTACTGGGTATGTCTCATCACTCATGGAGTGAGTATATATGTGCAGCGTTTTCTCATTGTTTTTTCACACTGATGATGTGATGTACCATGGCTGAGTATCAATGTTGCTCAATGTCTTGACTATTGCACAAATTTAAATATATTAACTAGCTGTCCTTTTTTGGAATTACTAAGCTCGCAGTGTGGAAAACACGCTCATTACAGACAAGTGGCTTTTCTGACTGAAGCAAATACAGAATCAGGAAAATTTGACTTAGGATGCTCCATTTCTGTGTTGTTTAGGCCACTGGCCGAATAGAGTGAGGGGCAATGTTACAAATTATTGTTCTCGTTTGAAATCAGAACAGCACAGTGTTATGATAACTTAAATGTTTTGATTAAGAGGACATACCCGGGGGACATACATTTAAATAAAATAACTTCTCCAATTTGTTACTTTCATCTGATCTCATGTATAGTTTTCTTCAAGACCTATCCTGAAATCCTGATACCAGGAGCATTTCAGCCTCATCCTCTAATAAGAAAATGCCCTGCTAATCTTAAATCGACTCCCCAATTACTATATAAGATTTTAAGAATGAATGATTTAGCTATGATGAATGAAAACAACAACAAATAACTCTCGCTAAAATTACACCAGTCTTTAACACCAAGTACAGAATTCATCATAAGATAAATTAAAAAAACAAAAACTTTACAAATTCTATGTTTGATAAAATTCCTATTTAAACTGTATGCTTTAATTGGTCTTACCTCACACTCAATTTCAATGACAAAACTATTATTTTCCTTGATAACCTTGTATAAATTGAATTCAAATAAACCGAATATCTCCGTACATACCAGTCGATACTATGAAAACGCATCCTTGACCACAACGCCTGTCAATACCATGTCCTTTTATCGACAGACTCAGTTAATGAACCAAATTCTGCCCTATATCACTTAAACCAACAAAGGCAAAAACAGTTTATAAGAATACAGGTACATGTAAGCTATTGATGCTTTTTCGATCACTAGGGTTGGGTAGAAATTGAAAAGTATTGAAATATTTCATCCCGACAAGTTTACGCTGGCGGTCATTCACTTTTCCAGGCGACTGGTCTAATTTTGACCTAGCTAAGCGACGCCAGGTATCTGGCTACCAATACATGACTTAGTTTGTCATTTCGGTGACGACATTGTAGGTTTTTTCTACCCAAACGTCCAAAAGTACACATAGAAACAATAATTGCCGGCTGGATTTTTATGTAACAATTCATTTGGATAATAGATGAATAACAAACAGTGGTGAGCATGAATTGAAACAAAGGTTTGGCTTTCTTTGTGCGTCTGACTATAAATGTCAGTTTCAAAGACTGTGTTCATGGGACAACTTGTGAGTGAGAAATGCCATTTTTACCTGGCTAGTACTAGTAGTGATTGGTTATGTGTTAAGGTCCAATAGAAAAGAGGAATGTAATATTATATGGTTGGTACATTGACAAATTTGTTGTAATTTTGAATTGAATGATAATTGCAAACAGATTAATCATATGCCAACTTATAAAACATCTATTTAAAATAGGAAATGATTTATCAATAGAGAATTTGACATTCTTCTAAAAATCTACTTATATCATTTGGTTTCATTTCTTAATGACCATATTGACCGTTTTCCCTCCTAAAGCTGGCCATTTCAATTGAACTTACTTTCTATGACATAATTATCATAACTTCAGATTACAATTCCTATTGTTTCTTTTTTTGCAAGCTCCCAGACAAAATGATCATGAAATCTTCTCTTATTAAAAAGTGTACATTCGCCAAATTTGTTTGTTGTAGTTATACTGTAATTGCGATTGATTTTGCCAATTATCAATTCAAAACAGGGGCCGTTTGTATCAGTCATCATTTGGGTTCACTTTTTGGTACAAAAGGATAAAATTTAGATTTCATAAATTTTAACTCTTACTGGCAAACATTATACTACAGTGTGACCACCTAAAAGTACCGAGTAAGCAATATCTCCTAAACAAGCCTCATAATTAAATGCTTGCATTCTTCAACATTCATAACCGGTTCTTTTGTATCTGTGTAGGAGATAACTTCATGCCTTGCATCTTCTTTCTCGCTGGCTTTGACTGCGACTTCAGCTGCGCCTAACAGCGTTTTGGCGCGTTTTGGCATTACGGCGCCAAGATACTGCGTACATCAACGCGCAGCTTACTCCGTACTTCAGATAAGACACGGTATAGCAAGTATTCAGTGTGTTTTGTACCATGAATCCTGACTGGCCAATTATTGATGAAAGATGGTAAGAAAATTACCAAAATAAAGTAGAAAAGGTGATGGACACGTTAGATCAAATAGTTGAACTTAAAATGATACATAGAGAAATCTACTCAGAAAAGAGAGATTTTTTTTTGTATAAATCAAAATTAGGTAAAAGACAGCTGAGGCAAATATTATATATTACGATCTGAATCTACAGTGGTTTTGAAATATTTTTAACCAATTTCATCAAAACTTTCCCCACCAAAAAAAAAATGAATAGTCTGCTTTTTTGGCAATTTCCCCTTCAACTAATGGATTTTGCAAAAAAATTGTTATCAATCAAAAATCATGGTAAAAGACAACTTTGTTAAAAATTAAATATTACAATCCCAATAAACTTAGTGGCTGTGAACTATTTTTAACCAATTCAACAATACTTTTCCCACAAAAAACTGAAAATTCAGTTATTTTGTAAGATTCTCCTCTAATGGATTTTGCAACCATTTGGCAAAAAATTGTTATAAATTAAAATCAGGTAAAAGACAACTTGGGTGAACATTAGATATTACAGTCTCAATCTACATAGTGGTTTTGAACTATTTTTAACCAAATTCATCAATATTTTTCCAACGAAAACCAGACAATTCTGTTATTTTGTCAGATTCTCCTTCAACTAATGGATTTCACAACCAGTTGGCATTTGTTATGTCATCTTGTGATAGTACATCCTTGAGTCATGTATAAAACCCAGAACAAAGGAAAACTAACACATATCTACAAATGCCATTTCAATTTACATTAAAGTACTATTTTAAGAAAGTCAAAATGGGAATCCGCTATGTAAAAACTATATAATGTGCACAAAAAGTGTTTTTGCGACTATAGACAGATAAGTATTTCTAGATTGTGACCTAACAGTCGTCATGGTAAAATATGTTTATTGATTTTAAGGGTCAAACCAAAACAACTTGTAGTAGTTTGAACACCTACATACATTGTTCTCAAGTATAAGTAGCATTATCGTGAAAAAAAGATTTTGCTTCGATGGATCCCAAAATATTCTTGAAATAAGTTCATCAGACTAGTGGTGAATCATGTGGTGAAATTATATTTGAAATATATTTGTGCTGTACAAATCCAGTAAATTACTCACGTTTAAGACGTTTCATCTTCCGTGCGGAAGATGTCATCAGTTATGCGATGATCCAGCCACTGCACT
>JAUMTS010072566.1:0-10659 GCA_032273385.1 Ophiopholis aculeata | reverse complement strand
GGCTTCAAAAACGTTTCGCGTGAGATTATCTTGGAATAGTTACTTGATTACGGGTCGGTACAATGCACCCTGTTTTTCTTCACACATCTGCATTCAATTTAAATTCAAAACGTAGGCCTTTCCTATCCATAGTAATTGATAAATTTGCTCATATCATTTTAAAAATGTTTATCAGGTTAATCTTAAGAAATATTGACCATTCGATTTATTTTCAGTCGGCTTTACATTTTTTTAAAGGATATTTAAAATATTGGTTGACCTTGACGCCTGAAACACATTTTGCAAAGTTTTATTAAAAACAGAGATGCCACTTTTCCGAATTTTCGCGGAATTCCGAATTTTGATGACTGCCATCAAAATTCTCCGAATTTGCCTAATTAAAAAAAATAATAATTTAATTTTTTTTTTTTTTTTTTTTTTTTTAATAATCGAGATTCTACACTAATTTCACTGTACTGAGCGTCTCTGAATAGACTTTAACCCTAATTTGTTCTAATGAGCTGTAAACTGTGTTCAAATAGCCTTTCAAATGCAAAATTACTATGTAAAACCCACATTTTTTTTGGGGGGGTCGACCTTAAGCGGGCCCCTGGACCCCCTGCCGAGAGAGGCGATGCTCCGGTCGCTTCGCTCTCTGCGCTCACATTTGTCACTTTTCAGAAAGTTCACATTTTCAGAATTTTTTTCGAACCCAAAGTGGCATCTCTGTACCGTGTATGTAATTATTTCCAATTGCATGCAGTGCCCATGCACCTGTTTCTAAAGTTAGTTGTATCACATTTTCATTTCTGCAGATGGAATCCAATAACGTAACGACTGTCCCACAAATTCTACAATGATAGTGCCAACATATTCTTTTTATTTTATTTTGTTTTGTACTATTATTTTACTTATTATTTTTGTGTATATTTTGGTTTCTGCATGTACGTTGCTATTTTAATTTTAGTTTTCAAAGGTGAGCATCATTTTAAATGTTTTTGTACTTTTTCCACCCCAATAGGAGATGTTGCTCGATCTAAATGCCAACAAAGACTGGATAAAATCTTGATTTTTTTTACCCGCACTACATCCGGAAAATCAGCAAAGTTGATTACAAGAAAACTCTGTCATGCAATATGTCCGCGAAACTTGACGCAATCCTGCGCGCTGAGCATGCGCTTGTTATAAATGTGCGCATTTCATTATCATACAGCATATGCTTGACAGCATACGCCTGACAGCCTTTTCTTGTACACAATTGTGCTGATTGAAATATATCTGCATGTCAACCTCTAATATATAGGCCTATATATTTATAGTTTATTGATGTATTTCTGAATGTGTGCTCAATTTCTCAGTGTACAAGCAGGTGTCTTGCAAGACCATGAAAATATATGCTCCAAGCTTGATATGCTCGCATCAGAGACTACCTTAAGCGTTAAAAATATACATCCATAAAGAACCGTCCCGCTTAACTGGCCTGGTCAGCCAATTTTGTTCACAGTTTTCACGGCGTGATTCATAGGTTTGACCTTCCATCATGGGTTTTTCCCAAGTTCATACAAATTTGACTGAATGCTGTTGATACTGGTAAAGATGTGAACAATATTTAATTTTGGCAGTTTTAAAAAACATTACATTTATTCCTTCACAGGTTTTATTTCTAAGTATTTCCATTATTAACACCCAACTTTGGATTGCTGATTGAGAAAAATTCTGGATTATTCTATTTTCCTCAGAGGGGGTAGAATGTTTTTGAGTTTCTGAGTGTTTTGATTGACCCACCCTATACTAATATTCATTAATTTCATCGTAACAGTAGAGTTGGCGAGTAATTAGATGAACACAATATTGGATTGCTGGTGTCTTACAAAGCGCAGGCGTTTATCTACCGCGGGATCAAAGTCGGCTACGCACAACGCGTGCGTAACGATTGCGTACACGCCATAATTTTAAGCTCAGCTCAGCTAGTCTACTGTCATGAGGAAGTGAATATTAGTATATAGCTATTGAATATTTCCAATCAAAACAAATTAAAATAATAGTTAGTCTCTATTTAAATAATTGATTGAAAGTTGTGGAATGAGCTTTTTTGTGTTTTTCGAGAGCATTGGAGATGTTTCAGACTGGACATTACAAAAATGTTACCAGCTGCTTATACTATCAGGCATGAGAATTGTTAGGATTTTTCCTGATTTTAGGATTTGTTGTGGTACTTCAGGATTTGTTTTTCAATTTTCCCATTCTCATCCCCGAACTATGTTTGCTTTCCCCTTTTGATACAGGTTGTGTTCAAGCAAAGGCAAGACGTGTTGCAGACTTGCAGTAACTCGTAGAGGTGCTAATCAAAACTCATCACTGGAAAATAAATCTCCTGTTGTATTGCTGAGTTTCAAGGTGGGATTATACTTAATACATTTTGGAGAGGGGGAAGAACTTAATGTATTATTTTAAACAGACATTGTAGAAATGCCACTAGCAGGTGATGGAATGGCTCCTGGTCATCAGGAGGAAACAGTCATGGTCTATTCTTGTGGTTACTGTGCATATCAATCACGACGTCTGAATAGATACTTTGATCATTTAAGATTTGTTCACCAAGTTCAACCAGGTTTTACTGTAACATGTGGCATCAATGGCTGTCAAAAGAAATATAATGTGGTTGACTCTCTTGCCAAACATATAAGGATAAAACATGACATTTTCTTTCATGATCATGTAATGGTTGATGTCCCACCTCAAATGCCAGAGGAGGCGGATGATGATGATGTGCCTAATGCTGCGCAAAATCTTGATGATGATGCCTATATGCAATATGTGAATGTGCCCAGAGAAGATAATGATGGAGGCAATGAAGGGCTTGCACAAGTTCAATATGACTATACTAGAACTATGGGATTATTTATTCTGGCTTTAAGGGAAGAAAAGAAGTTGCCTTCAAATGCCTGTGCTGATGTAGTAAGAGGGATTAATGACTTATTTAAAATTGGTGCCACTGAAGTTGAAAAGTCTGTGATTTGAAGACTTTCTCGATGAATTTTTATATCTTTTTGCATGAAAAATCCTCAAATAAGAGTTGAAAAATAAAAAAAAAACTTTATAAAGTACACGGTCGGGCCAAATTTTGACGGTCGGTCGGGCGAGGACAAACAAACAATATTTTTGTTTCGGCCTTATCAGATAACCTCATTCATAAAATTAGGTTCCCAAATTTCACTATCTTTATCCATTGATCAAACAAACCTTGTGTGCCAAAAAGGTGATAGTATAAATGCGAATAATAAGTTGTAATTTTTTTTAATTATTATTATTATGTTATTTTTTGTGAAAAATATGTAATTTTAGTCAGTCATCTTTTTTATGTCTGTTTGCTTTTCTCTTTGGTGCAGGTTGGTTTTTCAATTACAGACGGGAACATATAACGACGGTGCAGTAATACAGGTTTACATCAAAACTCTTCACTGGAAAAAAGGCTTTTGTATCCTGAGTTGCAAGGACAAGGTGGGATTCTAAATTTCTATTTAAGCACAATTTGAAAATAGTCACAGAGGGATGACCTTTAGTACCGGTACTTCATTTATATCAAGAATGAGACTGTAGAAATGCCTCTGGCAGGTGCAGATGATAGAGATGCCCTGGGTCATCAGGAAGAAATAGTCTTGGTCTATTCATGTGGTTACTGTAGATATCAAACACGACGCCTGAATAGGTACTTTGATCATTTGAGATTTGTTCACCAAAATCACCCAGGTTTTAGTGTAACATGCGGCATTAATGGCTGTCAAAAGAAGTACAATGTGGTAAACTCTCTTGCCAAGCATATTAGGAAAAAACATAATATCTTCTTTTTTGATCATGTTGTAGCTGACCCTCAAGTGCCAGAGCAGCTTAATGATTATGATGCACACAATGATGTGCCAAATCTTGGTAATGATGATGATGAATACATGCAAGATATGAATGGCCCTAGAGGAGATAATGATGGAAATAATGTAGGGCTTGCCCAAGCTCAGTTTGACTATACCAGAGCAATAGGGTTATTTATACTGGCTTTACGGGAAAACAGGAAGTTACCTGCAAATGCCTGTGCTAATGTGGTAAAAGAAATTAATGATTTATTTAAAATTGGTGCCACTGAAGTTCGAAAGTCTGTGATAGATGTTCTTGCCCGAAATGGGATAGTTCATACAGATATTGAAGGATTTGAAGATATTCTTTCATCATTTGATAATGTTTCAGCAGCATGTGATGCTCTCAACACTGCTCAAAAACAAAACAAATACTTTGCTGACAATTTTCAATTCATTGAACCTGAGGAAATCGTACTTGGGGAAGATGAAAATGGCAAACCTGAGAGCTACATGTACATTCCAATCAAACAACTTTTACGGGCTCTTTTAAAGCATGAAGATGTTTTTGCCGAAGTTATCAATGGACACAGTTCTCAAGATGGAAAGTTACGTGACTTTTGCGATGGTGATATATTTAAGGAACATCCTCTGTTTTCATCTGGTGAAAACACTCTTCAAATCATATTGTACTATGATGATTTCCAAGTTGTTAACCCACTAGGAACCAGGATAAAAAAATACAAAATTGGTGGTTTTTATTTCATGTTGCAAAATATCCCTCCAAAATATCGCTCAAAGCTTGAGTTCATCCAATTGCTTATTTTCTGTCGCACTGCACTGCTAAAGAAGTACAAAATGAATGTGGTTATGGATAGACTGATACAGGATCTAATTTCTTTAGAAACAGAGGGCCTGCAAATTGTAAATGATGGTGAAGAATTCACCTTGGCATCCTTGGCATTTGTATGTGCTGATAACTTGGCAGCTCATACACTCAGTGGATTTAATGAAAGCTTTTCAGGCTTCAGAAGTTGCAGATTCTGTATGGTGACTAGAGAACAAATGCAACAAGTATTTTCTGATCGTGAGTGTCATCTTCGAACCAAGGAGGCTCATACTGTCCAGTTGAGAAATGTCTTAATGGATTCTACACTCTCATCTGTTTATGGGGTCAAGGCAGACACACCCTTAAACAAGTTAACTTACTACAATTTCATATGGGGTATGCCATCAGATTTAGCCCATGACTTGTTTGAAGGGTTTGCAAGCAGTGCCTTGGAACTTGTGATAAGATATTTTGTAGAGGAGCAATTCTTTACACTCGCACAGCTGAATGAAAAAGTGACAACTTTCAAGTATGCTGAATGTGACCGACCCAACAAACCAAGTCCTATGGCAGAAGAGATATGGCTAAGTTTAAAATTAAGCAGACTGCATCCCAATGCTAGTGTTTATTGAGATTGTTGCCATTTTTTGTCAAGGATTGGGTCCCAAGTGATGATCCCTGTCTGATGCTTCTAGTAGACCTTGTAGAGATAGTGGACTACATCTGTGCACCAGAAATTTACCGTGGAGAAGTTCATCATCTGTCTGAAATGATAACGTATTTCCTTGAGAGGTATTTTAATGAATTTGATGCAAATGTCACTCCTAAAGCACACTATCTCACACACTATTGTAGACAGATACTGTTGTTTGGACCGGCCCTTATCCATTGTTGGACCCTCAGATTTGAGGGTAAACACAACTACTATAAGGAACTTGCATATCGCACAAAAAACAGAAAGAACATTTGTAAAAGCCTGGCTTACAGACAACAATATCAGCAGTGCTTGTACCAAGAATCTACAAATATTCTAAAGGATGATGAACAGGACACTAGGAAAGGGAATTTATTCCCAATCCGCTTGTTGGCCACTAACATTCAAGATCTTATAATCCCACTTGTTGGTGGAAATGAGTTTGTATATCAAGCCAACTCTGTGTCTGTCAATCTGAGACTAGTATACCTACTAGTCTCAGTGTCAATGGAGTTAATTATGCATGTGGTTGTTGTGTTGTGTACAATTTTGAGGAGGACTCACTAGTTTTTGGCAGTATTGACCGTGTGTTTGTTATTGGTGGCATTGCATATTTGTTACTTGGGCTTTTGAACACCCTTGAATTCAGGAGAAGCATTCACGCTTACATTGTGGACAAAACAGAGATATTCAAATTATGCAAGGTAACTGATTTATTGGATTACCACCCACTTGGTCTTTATGAAATGAATGGACCAGAGCATGCTGTCATATTGAAGCACAAAATCAGCATTTAATCATAATCAATTCATGCTTGTCCTTGTAGCTCATGTGATTGTGCATCATGTCTTTGTACAAAGTGTGGAATTCAAGTGGATCTTTGAGGAAAGTGGTGAAAGCTTCAAGCTTACAGGAACTCATTGCTAAAGGTAATTTTTGTTACTTTTAATTAACATTCAATGACTGCATATGTGATGGCTCATCACGAAAGGGGGACTTTGAAGATGATATCAATTTTGATTTTATCATATCTAGTTACAGCATTTTCTAAGCTTTAAAATGACACTCTATTGTTGAAATAGATCAAGACAATCAAATTTTACAACAGAAAGTCTGCTGGAAATTCTTATTATTTTCTTTATTTTTTTGCAACCTATTTTCATCAGTTTTTCTGAAAGTGTTCTGTCGCAAAGTCCCCCTTTTCAATGCAAACTATTATTGAAATCATTAAATTTATTACAATTTAAATCAAATCTGCAGGTTGCCTACATTTGTATGATGAGAGCAGCGTCCGCGATAATGAAAATGCACCTCGCCTGTGTCTTGATTGGTTGCTTAAAGGTGCAATTCATGATTCTGATGTGACATTAACCTCACCTGTTTTCTAGCTAAATAAAAAGAAGAGTGCAACATAAATGTATGCTGAAAATTTCACTTGATTCCGACCATTCGTTTTTAAGTTATGAGCTTTTCAGTACTGGGGGGGGGACCACCAATTTTTAACATGTAAATTTCTGAGGAGATAGTTTTTAAACGAACAGGTGCTTAAAAGTGTTAGGGTTAATGTCAAACTCGGGCGCTCATAGCACCGTCTTTTGTCTGGCATGGTTTACTGCACTGAGCTGTTTGGGATTATACTGTGAACTGTAACATCAGATGCGCAATACTATGAAGTAAGTTAGAATCAAACATGTCTCATTCTTTTTTTTTTCCTGAACACTTTATGATATAGGTAAAGAAAAATTGGAAATACCACCGTCCCACAACCGCATAAAAGTAGTTATGAAATCGGACTTAACAGAAATAGACGATGACGAAATACTTGAATACTACATGCACAAAGATGAAGTATTCATCCTACAGGATAGCACTGATGACATTGATGGTGATGAAATTATGGAAGACTTCAAAGTTGATGAGGACAATGAAGTAAGTAGTGTTATTCCAGTAGTTGCAACTGCGCAAGCTACCACTACCTCATCCACCATACAGATACGCACCACAGAGTCCACCAAAACAACATGTATCACATCCAGTGAACCCGCAAGTGTATCTGCAAAAGCAGTCGCTTCTACATGTAGACCATGGCCTGTACCGTATAGATTACCAACAGAAAGATTTCGCCCGAGCCTTAAAACAGCACTAGAAGACGGAAAATCCACTTTACAGTACCATGACAGCCAGTGTCTCATATCTGCATTATATGATGACATGACACAATATACCTTGTAAGTATTGGTAATATCTTTCAAGATACAGAATTGTACTACAGGGTGTGCCAATAAGAACGCAAGATTGGAAAACAAAAATATTTAAAATATACGCAGGCCCTTTTTCTCATCAAATTGTCAATGATATTAAAATAGAGCTTCTCCCCTTCATTATGCTCTTTGTTTCATCAGATTTGGATATTCCTGTCCGGAGATACAGCATTTTAGAAATGGAGCACAAATTTCAATCTGGTCCGATTTGTGATCATCGGATGAAGTATGTTAACCCAGGTTGATATGCATCCCAGACATTAGCCCCTTAAAACTAACCCATTTAACTAATTTTACAATTATTTGTGGCTCAGAGCTATTATTGGTCAATTATTTTCATTGAAAACAAAACAGGTGATCGATTTGAAGAAACAATTATAAGCAATTATTAAGCAATTCTGAAATTTAGTTTTAGCAGTCTCAACTTTCCTGGTTTTAGTTGTGGTACGTCAGTGTCAGCTCTAAAATTAAACAAAACAATCAAGGGCTTTCGTATTAACCTTTTATTATAAAAATGAATAGATAAAATGTGAGACTCGGAGGCAGCAGCTGCAATTGTAATTTTGAGGGAAAATGACATTGCATATCAAGATAAATTTTAAAGTCAAGGACCACATCATGTCTAACATTTAGAAACGGACTTAAACATTCCAGTTTGGGGAAACTTTGAACATGAAATTTTGCAAAGAAAACGAATGAAATTATTATTTCTTACAATTGTAAAAGTTATTCTGACATCCTTTTTGGCTAAATTGGATACTTTCAATGAGCTTTTGATATAACATTGAACAAAAAATGCAAGGAGATGAAGTAGCTTGTCATTAAATGTTTTGTATGCCACCTACTTTTGGTTAGTGATCATGGAATTGAGATCATGAAATCGGACCAACCCAATTTTTACGGGCTTCACAGAACTTGTAATAACTTCAGAATCAAACGTTCAAATTTACGAAACAAAAAGCTATTTGAAGCTGAGATTATGTACAAAAACATTTGATAATTGCTTTTATTACACGTACGTAGCCTAATTCTCTCAGAAAAAAATCACAAAAAATCTTGCGTTATTGGCACACACTGTATGTTGAGGATCATTTTTGGGTTGTAATGTAATTAATTACTGGATGGTCAGAATGTCAATACAATTTTCAAGACAATGTTAAAAATCCATGGTTCTATGAGCTTCATATCCTGTCAAATACATGAGTTATTCAAAATCGGTTTACTCTTTTACTCTGCAGTGCATATGAAGAGTTTGTTTCCAAAAGGGCCTAAATCCACCTGAGTACTTTCTGAGGAAACCAGCAAAAAGTTTTTTCTTGTTGTGCAAAATTACTTTTCAAGGTTATGCTACTTTACATTTTAGGAATTTGTCATCTAACCAAAGTGACAACACTCAAGGAAATCAGAACTTCATTGTTTATTTTTTATATAAAGCTTTATTTTCACAGTAGATTTTACTATGGATTTAGGCCCTAATTTTGGAAACAAACTGAGATTTTTGTGCACTGGCAAGCTAAATTATAGCAGGTTTTTGGAAAATTAGTTGGTTTCATGAAATTACTACTATAGTACTACATTATGGCACCAATAACTAAATTTATAGTTTTATAAATTCAGAGTTTATTTCCAAAAGGGCCTAAATCCATCTGAAAATCAGCAAACGGATATAATTTCTTGTTATGTTCAATTTATTTTTGAGTTTTTACTGCTTCACAAGTTATGGAGGGATAGGGCATCTCACTACAGTGACATCACTTATGGAAATCAAAACTTTATTGCTTATTTTTTATTGAGAGCTTTGTTTACACCCTAAAATGGATTTAGGCCCTTTTGGAAACAAACACAGATTTTTGTGTACGGTACTGGTAATCTCAATGAAAGCAACTTTTGGGAAAAATGGCTTGGTTCCAATTTACTACTCCTATAGTACTACTCTATGACATCAATAACTCAATTTTGACCAGAAGTGGATTTAGGCCCTTTTGGAAACAAACTCTTCATGTAGACTTTGTATTTGAATGTACAAATTTGAGCCCATGCATGCAAAGAAGCATGATTGCCCATGATACATATAGCAAAATGCTCTCTGATATTTTTTTCATAGTGTGTGAATTAGTTATATTCAAACACGCTACAGAGTTGTTCATCGTGGACCAACGACTCTGCATCCAGCCTGTTGGTGTATTTTTGTATCACGCAATGATGCATCCATGTGTTTGCGGCAGTGTATTTTTACATGTATGCCACCCGAGCATGATAGAAATACGGCAAGGCATCGGATGCAGAGTTGTTGATTTGCGATGAACAACTTTGGTGCGTGTTTGAAAACCTTTCAAAAACAAAATATTCATGAAAATGTATGAATTAAATTCTAAATGTTCTCAATTTAACAGATAGGCCTATTCATCTTCATAAAAATATTTAGGAGAATTTAAAGCAAAGAGCTAGTTTGTTAATGTTTGTTGCTTTGACGTTTTCAATTGTTCCCGAGCATCAGGCTTTATTTGCACATGCTTAAACGTAGGACAGCAAGCGGCCTTTTGCGTCAAATTTTTAACATTACGAGATGTCCCACGTAGCGGGCCAGGTAAGCCTTACGCAGCAGTTTTGGCAAGTAAAAATAACCTAAAAAGGTAAATATTTTACAAAAATATCATTTATGAATTTGCATTCTTGAAAACAAACGCTTTGAATGGGATTATGTTGCAAAGACTTCAACTTATATGGTTATTTTAAATCATTGAGATTGAAGATTTTTTAATACTTGATCATATCACATTTGTCCCAAATTAACGACAAGAAAACTCCACAGAATTATCTTCAAAACCGACTCAGTCGAACTGCGTTTCATCTATTTTTTCAAAATTACAAGAATTACAAAATTACAATCTCATGAATTTCTGGAAATATAAAGATCTATTGCTGATCTACAACCTACTCTTATATTAAGTTCAGTATAGATACCTTTTCAGAGTCAGTTGATTGCAAAGACGTAGCTTGCGAGGTCATCCTGACCTCTTCATTCAGCGTTGTGATGAATCCCTCCTT
>JAUMTS010072455.1:0-10660 GCA_032273385.1 Ophiopholis aculeata | reverse complement strand
GCAAAGTATTTGTTGCCATGTTTTCTGTTGTCTAGCATGGTCTAGTGTCAATTTAGGAAAAGATTGCTGATGGGACGAGCAAGATTTATGAGATGAAATCACAGGTATCTAACAGCTCAACAGATTTTTGCATCTATCTGAGTTGCATTGATCAGAATTAAGATCAAGCAAACACAGGCCCATATTAACCTGACATTTTTAGAGGAAGGGTGTATTTCCCCAAAAGATCACAATGGCTCATATATGCGATGATGGAGTGTACCCCCTCAGATGTTAGAAACTTTTGGAAAATAATGGTAAATTTCAGCAATTTTGATACTCTCTTGCACATTATGCTAGTCATTCTCAATTTTTGGGGGAATTTTGTGGAGATTTCCCCCCAAATTTTTAGGGGACTAGTTAAGGGCCTGCAAGCAAAGTTGGAAAAACAGTTAATTGACGTGGCAGCAACCCTGATTGCAGCTTTAAAAATCACAACATCATGTGTTACAACAGCTCTTTTGGGAACATTTATTTGTGTCAATGTGACAACTTCAAACTATGTAGGGATTGAACAGAGTTGAGAATATGCAATTACAACCTAACTTATGAAATTAAGCTGAATAAAAATGTTAAGTTGTTAAATTGTTGGAATGATTCCTTGTTTATTATTTCACCACATACTTTAACAAGACTTGATTTGCAAGTTCATACTGACGTCCTAGCTTGGTGATAAAAAATTAAAATGGGCCAACATTGCAATACATACAAAGCAAAAACCAACCCACCAAACAATATGTCAATATTAATACTACCTTGTTTTTCTTTAACTCCACTTCAAAGACAGTTTCCCGGTTACATATCAGGCAAATAAAATTGACTACTATTCAAATTACTTATCTTGTTTCAAAGTGGATTAACATTATCAACAAGATACCATGATCATCAAATACACATAGACCCCTAAAGACATATCTATGTCATTAAATGTCATTGTATCAGATATTATAAGACACCTTTTCTAAGCAACATATAATAAGACCGTTGTCAAGCAGAGAGAATAATGGTTATGGGATGACTTTATGGATAAGAATTCTCCATTTGCTCATGTCTGGTTGTCACTATGTTGAATGTTATATGTATGTTACTGTCATCTTTAAATATAAATAGACTCCTAAAGAGCTATCAGTGAAATACAATTATATATTTGAGACACATTTTGTTTCTCAGCAACATACATTAGGAAGTTACTGGGAAGCGATAGGGCTGTTCAACTTGCGGTCTTGCTAAAAGAATTTCCCATTGATGCAAGTATGGAGAACAATTTTATATACCGTATTGTCTCTAATAAACGCTCTCCCTGTAATAAACGCCCCCTATAAACTTTACTATTGCTTTCTATTGCTATCTACTGAAGATAGTCCATTTTCCACACATTATAACCTTTGGAAAAGTACACCGCCACAGGATCGTTTATTAGAGACAATACGGTACATGGGTATAAAGCAGTGCATGAAACATTGATTTATTTTCCTGTCTTTTTAACTTTCTTAAAGAATAACTCTACAATGGACAGATACATGAAAGGAATGAAAATAATGTACCTGAAATTCTATACCCCAGTCACATTCTTAAATCAAAACACAATCATCCTCAAACCAAAATTCTCTGAATCCATCACATGATCAGTACAGATCAACTCACCTATCCCAATTAATTCTTCACTATAATATGTTACTACATTTGAAAATACCTCTTCGTAACTTTTAAAAGATGTTTCAGTTTGGGATTAAAGAAGATGTTTATGGTTTTTATATCATTATAATTGAGGTTCGCCAAAGGACAATTTAGAACTAAAAATACAACTACACCCTTGCAATTTTGGGCTTCAGCATAAACCTTACTGGTTCGAGAAATTATTAGTTGTAAGCGCATGCCCCAAAGAACCTCACTGAAGCACACATCTGCTATTCCATTTAAAACCATCACACATAAATACACATCATTATTAAATTATATTCACTAAGTTTTTCGCAAATCCTCCAATGCTAGTTTTCTATTATTGTAGCATGACAAGGTTAAAACGTGACACAGGCATTCATGAGACACAACAAGCCTTTGGCCAGGAACTCTCCGATTTCTCTCCAAACAATACTAAAAACCATTACCGGATAATGCGCTATAGTCGGTTATGTTCAAAGTGTAGCTGTTAAATTTTAGTCTAGCATTGAATATTGAACCTCATGGAACCCATTGGATTGATTGGTTTGATTACGCAGAAGTTTAACAGCAACATTTAAGTTTTAAGAAATAAGTCTCATCTCAAAACATTGCAGCTTGATCAGAGTTGAATTGTTTTGTACATTTGAAAGAAGACACCTCGCTGTGTTGGTTGCCAGTACATATCCTGCCGCAACTCACTGCAAATTCAATGTATTTCAGGTTAAAATGTATTTAACTTTATCGCAATGCAGTCACGCTGAAAACATTGTACAGTAAGTGCAGTGCAACAATGCACCGCAATGCTAGTATAAATGGACCTTGACAATGAGACCAGCTCGATTATAAAAAATCGATGACAATGAGACCAGCTCGATTATAAAAAAATATGTTCAATTTCTTAGTTCCTCTAGGATGAAGCCAAAGTGATGAGGGTGAAGGGCTCTTGCGAATATGGTCCTTCTAGTACAATTTGTTGGCAGTCAACAGGAGCCATGACACAATATTCTGAAAGACACCTTCAGCATGCAACTCAAGTTATCATGTCCGTAACACAGTTAACTAACTATCTTGTATCTTTCTTAAAGTTCAAGTAAATCCGAGTTTGTGGCCATTTGAACATACCACTTGATTGCACATGGCTATATGAGCTATGCAGGATGGAAGATATGTTATTTCAAATACCTGGGTTTCTGTGGTTACTTTATCATCCACTTATTTTCTGGGATTGAGAATCAATCACAAAGTTAATGATACATAAATGTTTCTAGTATTTGCATATTTTTCATCATGTTTATTGACTATGGCAAAAAAATGTATCTGTCATCCTATTTTTGAATGTCATCATAGATCAACTTGAATGATGGCCTCATAATCATCTCCAGTATTCAACTTTATGTTTCTTTTCATGACCAACGTGGCACTAAGGGAGCGATCGTTATTTACGGCAGGGGGGGATCTGAATTTTATTTTCAAGTATTAGGGGGAAATCTGAGTTTTTTTGTTAGTAAAGTAGGGGGAACCCGAAATCCAAAACAGAAAATAGAGGGGGAGGTCTGAAAAAATGGATTAATTTTTTTTGTAATTTGCCCATCCCCCTTGCCGTAAATAAGAATCGCTCCCTAACAAGAAACAATCACATTCATTACTTCATTTTAGGCCCGAGTGATCATGTTGCTCCTTTCTAACGAATCCAAAAAAAGTGAGCAAAAGATTCATACGAATGTCACCTACAAATTTACGTTTACTTTATTTTAAAATTCTAAGCTGTATGGAAAAACGGCGACTATGAAAATCGTAAAAAATAGAAACCGTGTCAGAAGGCACTATTTCCTTAAAGACTACATTTGTGCTTTCCACAAAACAATACTTCAACAAAAGGAAATTTCTGAGAACATAAGCGACCTTTTATGATGTATACAAATATTCAGTAAATGTGATAAAGTATCATTCTTAAATAAAGAATTCAAATCAAGGTTTGGGCATATTTGGTAGAATTTATACAAGTAATGGGAGACCCCTTATGGAACATTGTGAACAATACAACAGTTTGGACTATTGCATTTGGAATACTTTGGGTTTTAAAAAAAAAAAGTATGTAAGCTTTGAAATCCTTAAACCTGAAACTTTATTGTAAGAGGGGATCTGATTTATAACGCCTTATTTGGAAGGATTTTTGCCAGCTATACAATCCTAAACCTGAGGGTGGGGGAGGGCAATGCTATAAACTGTTTTCCAATTAAAAAAAATCACATGACAAAATTTGGTTCAAGACACAAATAACACCAAACCAGTACAATTTAAAACCTAAAGCTGTTTCTTCAATCCCTCTATATAATTCCACTAATCAAAACAAGCAACCAAGTATTAAACGCCCTATTACCCACAAGGTAATGCAAGAAATTGTATACACATGGGAAGGGCATGTTGGGCCCCAGGCCAAGAAATCCTATATACATGGGAAGGGCATGTTGGGCCCTAGGCCAAGGACTCACAGCCTGACAGTTGCTATTTTTACCAACCATTGTGAGATGATTAAAGTGGGTTGGTGGTAGGAAAGGTGAAAAACAACACATTACTTTCTGCCTTACGGGTACAATTTCTACTTCCATTGTATACATATCTTGCTCTTATTTTCTAAAATTCCAGCACTCATGTAACACGATATATGTGATTCATCCACTAGGAAAAAATCATTTCTAAAAAATTTGAATCAATTCAAATTCTTTTTCGATATAATAGGGAACGAAATGTTGTCGCCTCCCAAGTGCACAATAGAAACCGCACTAATGATTGACACTATTTGGGAACCCAGTTGTGCTCAAGCTGGCTATAGCTGGAGGGAGGGTATCATGAAGGATTGTACTCTCTCTTAATAGCCGTCTACCTGTCATTGGAGACGGCAGCGCGCCTAGAGGAACCTCCAGCAAATTACCGCGGATGTATGCACGACAGAAACACCGGTATCGGGTAAATGAAGCTCATGAATGCACCGTGGCTTCTGTAAATTATCTTGATGCTTCTCGAAAATGACTACCAATGACGGAGATAGATACTTGGGCCCAAGGGGCAAGTTGGCTTGAATGGTGCAACCTGAGTTACCAAACTCCGCCGGTGTTTTCGTCAATAGAGATGATTCTCGTATAAAGCGGAAAAGACGTGGAGGCCTCCTGCTGAGTGAGATGGATGATAGCTTGTGTATGAGCTGGCAATAGATGAGGTAGTTTAAGGAGTTCTAGATAACCTTGAATTTGATTAGCTATCTTAACTAGATCAAGTTTGCAAGTTGAGTAGGAACAAGTTTCAAACTCTATGGAAGTCACTTCTCTCTTTTTAATCATCCTCAAATTATCAAAGGTGGAAATAGATGTGAAAGTAGATCTTCATCACCAACAGCTCTCACGTTATAAAATTATCCCGCTAGACTCATCTTTCAGAAACTATTTTTCTCAGAATTTCACTTACATCAGATTAAAAGCATTTAAAAGATTCTAAAAATGATTAACTCCACCCTAAAACCATTCAGCTTGTTCAAAAAAATGTACTCCGATGAACTTATTATATATCCAGCTTGTCCAAAAAATTATACTCTGATGAACTTATTACACACATCCATACCAATCTACATCAAAGCTTTCATTGCTTATATATATCAAGCAATCTAATAGCTCATGAAAACAAATCTTATTGTTTGCTCACAAAACACTCGTAACACAGAAATGTCAAAACCAAATCATTACATCCATTAATTTCAATAAACACAGGCATGGATTACGAGGAAGCCATCTTCCTACGGCCATTAATAGCCAGTCAACTTGCCCTGCCATCCATCTTAGTCTAAAGACGACATCAATTACTATTTGTTATACAAGTTATCCTATCTTCTATTACATCCACCTGTTTTTCAATCAAGTTAACCTTTTTTCACCAAAAATTGTTGTGATCATGGCAGGAAAAACTTGGAAATTCAGCTTAATGGAGGCTTTTTGCTGGGAAGTGTTGCTATCTGGAGAGCAATTTAGAAATGTATACATAATTTGTTCCCATTTGCCCAGAAAAATGTGTAGAAATGTGACGGCTAACTAGTTTCCAAAGAAATAAAAACATATTTAAGCCGTGTTTTGATTATCAATAAGATTTCCTAATTACAAATTTTGTTAAGATTTAAGCTTCTTCCAATTTTTTTATACTACTCTTTGTGAACTGTACTTTCACTCCTACACCTCAAATTCCATTTGCAAAAGCATTTGATAAGACACAGAAGATGTGAAATTGTTAATAATCTCTGTAAGTTGATCATGAGAGTAATAAGTAAGCAAGTAGAATAGCGTGTATAAAGGATTAACGTGCATTACCAGCGTGCGCCTCTTTTGAGTATATCATCTTTCTCCTGCTGTTTGTATATTGCCTGACATGTTATACGGTCTGACACACACTCCGTTTTGATTCCGCTGGCTTTCAGCTTTCTTGATGCGCTCATATGCTCAATTGCTAGCAGGGAATGAGTGAAAAAAAAGTTATATGGAAGAAGATATAGTTTAGCTGCAGCCAGTGTGGTGGTGGTGAGATGTAATGAGCGGCATTAATTTTACACTGAGAAAGTGAAATGAAATGCCCCACCAAGAGGGATCAATTTGCAGGCTGCAGGTGGGGTTTAACAATTTATAAACTCCATATGATCATGTATATACTGGTACCTTTTGTTTTTCAGAACTGATTTTCAGTTTCACATTACAGTGTTTCATATGTGTCTAGAATCCAAGAAGTTTAAAGAACTGTGTTGGTTTTATGTGAACAAGTACAAAGGCCTACCACACGTTGCAAAGCAATTTTGATCAACATGTTTTAAACTTGGTTAAAAATATCATGTACTAAAGCATTATGTGCCTATTGGTTTTTAAAAGTTGCAATTGTTAACAACCCTCTATCTTCATGTTCATAAGATAACCATTAACCAAGTGACTTCTCTCTCACTTCAATCCCATAAAAATTAACAGTGTACGCAAATACATGCTGCCGGTTTCTCTTTTCGTCTTCACTCGTAACTTTCCCAGAACTTATATAAACCCTGCTGCTTGCTATACACCATTTATACATATACACCTGCTATTGAGTGCATGAAAAACTTTATAGCCCCAGGCAGAATCAATAGGGAATACACAAATTGCTGGTTTTGGATTTCAGCGCCAACAACTGAGGAAGAAATCGAGCTGTGTAATGGATACTTCACTTTGAATTAAACAGGAAAGCCCAGCCATTTTCACATCTAATCTACTGTAACTGGTGCTGTGTATTCGAGGATCATTTGGCAGTGGATGTCGGTTTGAGAGAAAGGGAATATCGGCTGGCAGGGCCTCGGGGCACAGTCAGACGTCATTATCTGGGTTAGGTTACTTGACAGCCATGCCCGGCTAGCGACATCATAGCGAGGAGCTGCTCTGCTTGCTTGCTTACTCGCTGCCAGGCAAATAGTCTGTGCTGATAGCTAGTCGGCAGTACACAATCAGCCTTTGGCGAAACTGTTAAGAACTCAGACTGTATTGGATTTGATGGGCTATGCATGTATTACCATGGCTGTTGCCAGGCTGGGAAGTTTGCTTCTTAATTCAAGGATTTCCTGATATAACTTGCTCATGATAATTTGTAAAGTTATTCAAAGGAACTTCTTGAAATCTGAATTTCTATAAACTTATTCTTTCAAGTGACCATGTTTGAAAGGTACTTTAAAGCTGTCTGGTTGAATGTCAACAACAACTTGGCAAAATGGAAATGATTGGAAAAAATGCATTTTATTTGATTTCTTTAAGTTGCTTGTTTTAAACTCTTCTTTTCTTATCTCTGTAAATTCACAGGTATACACCCACACACTCAAACCTGAATATACAAAGTAAAGTATTAACCCTAACCGCTCACAAAATGAAGAAAGAGAAAAACGTGCGGACGGACCTCGACCCTGGGACCTCTCTTGTGCTAGGCGAGGGCAGGTAGCTGCATACCACGCCCGTTACTTCAATAAATAAGCCTTTCCGTAGCTATAGATAGGCTATAGGATGATTGTGCAATCGACAACCAAGTGTGCCCTATTTAAGGTAGTCTTTGTGAGGTTTATTGAGGTTCGGTGCTGAATGAGTTAATTAAAAACAAATTGTAAAGGAAGGGCAAAGACAAAAGTTGACTAAATCTTAGATACCTCCTATCAAAATACCTGGAATATTCCTCTTAAATAATTCTGACAAGCCAGCTCCTGTATCAACATCATACGCATATTGATTCTTATCAAGAAAACAACCCTTTCATAAATAATTGCAAGTATCCTGATAATATTTGCAACAAGGAAAAAGCCAACCTCCGCAAAATCAAGCCTTGCATTTTAATGACCTGTCAGATATGTCAAATTACATCGTTGATGTCTTTATTTGCCAAGTTTAAGAAAATATGGACATCTGAGGACTTAGTCACTGTCGTCAACCGTACTTGAACCATGAGGATGGATAAACGGTGAGTTAAGTGGCGGGGAGTTACGGGTGAGTTACGATAAGACCATTCAGGGGAGTTACATTAAGGCCACTCGGGCGAGATATTTTCCTACAGTTAGACCACACCAGTGAGTTACGATAAGACGGCATAGGCTCTCTACTGTTGATTTATCTTATCGATGTAACAATCTTTTCATACACTGATGATTCAGCGAGTTATAATAAGACCATGTTGGCGAGTTACACTGAGATCAATAATTTTGCTACATGATGATATAATTTTACTTTGATATGTTGAGATGATTTAATTCTACTTTGATATGTTAAACTAGTATCATTAAAGCATGATACTGTACACATCTTTGATTTGTATGTCTGTTTTAAAAATTGGTGTATATCCTTGTAATTGGTTGTTTATATGAAAATAATTAGTGATCTCATTGTAACTTGCCTATATGACCTTATTGTAACTTGCCTATATGGCTTCATGGTAACTCACGTATGTGGTTTTATTGTTAAAAATAACTCGCCTTAATGGTCTTATTTTAGAAAATAACTCGCCTGAATGGTATAATTGTAACTCGTCTCAATGGTCTTATTGTAACTCTCCCTTAACTCGTCGCCACTTAACTCAACAAGTTACCGTTCTCTGAGCAGAGACAAGTTTAGCTTATTTAATTCATTTCTGGTGGAGACTGCATGTCAAGAATATGACACAAATTTCATATCCTCTCTATTGTTGATTTATCTTATCGATGTAACAATCTTTTCATACACTGATGATTCAGATATTTTTATTATATCTTGACATGGACATGGCAGTGGCATTTGACGTGCAAAGCGTAGACTTAAAAGCTACGTCATGCGAGTCAGGAAAGAAACTTTTATGTTTATAGGTCACAAAAAGTTGAAAACGCTGACTTTTAAATATAACTCAGAGTATGATTCAGATGCCCTGAGGCTAAAAACTTTATTCTGATTCAAATACATATAACACAATAAGAAACAAATCTCCAGAGGCCAAATTGCATGACTCTTTTGAAATATGTTATTTCAAGCAAAATACCCCATCAAAATTTAGTTTAAGTATCAAATTACAGACTGTCTAGAGAAAGTCATAATGCAGGGACAAGTTGAAGGGAACAGAAAGCCTGGAAGATCTAGGACCAGATGGATTGATCAAATAAAATCTGTGGTTGGATCAGATAGATGTTTTCTGCCAAGGAAAGTCAGAGACCCTGGTCTATTGTTAACATCACAAACTGTCAGACAACTGGAACGAACCAACCAGCCAATCAAATTTCCTCTTTTTTGGCTTCAAAATTTTTGAACATCACATCACAGACGAGGCGCAATTTGCGAGCGCGGAGTGTTAGGGTCAGCGAAGCTGCAGAGGCCTTTACGGTCTTTCATTTGAGCAAGCATTGCCAGAGGTTGAATGTTACCTAGCTGGTTATATTAGCTCGATTGGTTGAAAAATGGCCGTGCTTTGGGCCAAAGTTAGGTATTTAAGTTAATTCAGTTGTAGTTGTTGAATCAACATGATCAATTTGTACTATGTTTCAAGGTCAGGACCCCACCAATGGGGAGTGTCTGTATCACATGTATTGAATTGCAAAGAACAGGTGAATCTTGCTACCTGTTGTCTCCCCAGGTTTCACATTGGAATGTAGACCCAGGTAAGCATGCTAACATGCCATTAAGATGATTCCCGGACAGGTAGAATCCTAGGTCTACTGCATGCATTGTGATCATTTTGGTAAAATACATTTTATCTGAGGAAAAAAAATTCAAGACGGAAGAGATAACAGAGACTTGAGTTTGTTGATGCATGTCAAGAAAACTCTAAATCTGTAGTCATTATGAATTGAAATGTTTATGCATATATATATGCTAATATCGGTACTTGTTGATACCATTTTAATGAGTAGAAAATATATACAATGCATCTATTTTCCACACTTTGCTTCAACTGTGTGAGAAAATGCTGAAATATCTTTTAACACTTGAGAGTTTGGCATATCCATGATACAAACTATATCGAAATTATTGGTACTCATCGAGTTTAAGGGTCCAATGAAGACTGCCACATTACAACATGCAAGCTAAGGTGAGCTTGAAATAAACAGCAAAATGCAGTTAAATACCTGCCTTAATATTATCTGTATTATTTCAAATGTATATTTAATGCTTTTTTTGAAAAGAGCTGTCAATTTAAGAAACTTGTTTTACTAATAGGTAGCAATTATTTTGATGTAGTTTGTAACACCTGAATAACCCCAAATAAGAAGCTACCTACAAATACTGAAGAAACAAATTGATAGTGTATTTATCTGATTCTGTCAGCAACTTGTGTTCCAGGACCACAATGACTTAGGGTTAGGGTTAGGTTTATGTGCCGAATTGTGTCGAATTGTGTCTTGCTAATGATCAAGTACAAAATAATATGAATTGTGATGTTCCTACTCATGACCTTAGCACTGGTC
>JAUMTS010072344.1:0-10661 GCA_032273385.1 Ophiopholis aculeata | reverse complement strand
ACCTTCGGTGAGAATGTTCCTATTTTCATCCTTCAAGACATTGAGTCGGGGAGTAGGTTTCTTGGTCAGTGACTTGATGTTTATTTAAACATGTCTCTATAGTGTTGTTGACTTCATTGTCTTTTTCAATTTCTCCATCATTCACGTCTTGTCTTGTGGTGTATCTTTCTGCTCAGCTCCATGAATTGTTCTACTTTATCCTGGCTATCTATTCATGATGCCTTCATCTGTCTCCTTTGGTCAGCTTGATGAAAAACTTTGAAGTCGATGATGATGCCATGTCGTTTAGTATAAGGCGTTAAAACTTGTTAGTCTACTTAATAGCCAAAACAAATTAATATTTTGCTATCGTCAGTAGATAGCAACAACATGTCTTGAATTAATTGTAATGTTGTCATGAGATAAGTCACGTCTCTTAATCTTGAAATAGGGTAATATTTGGGGTAAAATTAAACCAAACAAAAGTTGTCATAGTTCACGACACCGAGCTTAAAGGTTAATGTTGTGTTTTATTTAGCAAATAAAGTGAAACTCAATTAAAAACATACTAAACACGCTTCACAATTTCAAAAATGTGGCACCAATTTAAAGCAAAAGTAACCCACTTGTATTCCTGAAAATATTATGGCATTTGTTTATGTCTTCTTGAAGTTATAACCATTTTTGTTAGATTTATAGGTGATTTGTTCACTCTCCCCAGACAATCTTGGCCAAAAAGGCTGGGACACTTGACAACCCCGCTCCCCTACAGTAACGAGATAGCACATTATGGTGCGAATCACCTGATGTGTTCACAACACTGAAAGGTGGAAGAGGGAGGATATTTGAAAAGACATTTAAATTACACACTATTGCATTCGTTGCTGCCAATTTGGCATGTAAGCGTCCCAACTATTTTTGGCCAAGATTGTAGATATTAAATGTCTTGGATTTTCTTGTGTGGAAATTTGCCTTATTAAAAAAAATAAAATCAGAATTTTGAGCTATTTGAGTGAATATATTTCATAAAAAACATGACACAATGGAAATAAAATTTGAGTTATATGTTGTCCAAGAAATTTTGGGTGAAAATCATGCTTTCAATGATTTTCTCTGACACCACACATTTTGATCACAATCTGACGTCATCATTGGATTTGAAAATAAAGTTCTGCAATTTCAAATATTATTATCACAGGATTGCCGATATATTTCAACTCGACCTTACAACTGCCAAATACTAATGTTAAAGCGACTAGATCCACATCCGTCTCGTCTCCTTTTCGTTGAGCAGTATAAGGCCATTCCATGAATTAAAGTTACACCCACTCTTCTCACTAAGGAATCCATCGATCAAAGGGGAAAATAACATTTTCTTCCAAAAATTGAAAACACAATGAAAGTCGTAATTATTTTTTAAATGTCTTTATTTTACAAATAATTCAACTTACATCATAATATGATAAAGTATTGACACAATTATAATCAAGTGAACATGCATAAAGATATATTTTGTTTCGTTATTAACTTATAGTTATACACTACGAAAATTGTACATCAATGTTTAAAGTCAAACATTCCAACATAACTTTTTAACATTTTAAAACAATGTTGACGTGAATTGTTAACAACATTCTCATCAGGCGTATGATATTATTCAATCGCGTAGCGAACAAAACACAAACATGGGAACCAATTTGAACTCTCTGCCTTGAAAGGGCGGTTTGGCCGGCTGCCTTCGTTATCAAAAGCAAGATCAGGGGACGTTCCTGATCGCAAATAACTGTTGAAACATGAAGATAGATTATTAAAGTATGCATTTCTGCGATTGATTCTTGTTATTGAGAGCATAATATGAATGAAGCATTTTGATCCCGCCAGCATTATTTGTATAGTTTTGTGAAACATATTTAAAAGAATGTTCCAAAGAACTATAAAATCAGTCTTACATGCTGCCATGTCCTCTTTTATACTTTGTATCATGCATAGTTACATAATTTCAACAAATTATAATAGTAATGGTACACTTGTGTTGGACAGAAATTAAAAAAGAGAGAAGATTAACAACATTAATTAGGTGATCCATTTCGTTAATTATAAATCACATTAATGAACACAAACAAAACAAAACATAACAAAACAAATGTGTTGTGAAATATTAACATAATAATAGATTAACTATTTTGACTTATTCACGCTAATATTAACATAATCATTATGCATATTTAAAATAAAATATTCAAATATTATGTATAACAATACACATTTCTACACACACCCCGTGTTCCTGAAGCAACTCAAAGCGAGGACTCAAGCGAGTTAAACACATTCAAAGGGAGAATAATTTTTAATTTTCAATTATAAATAACATTAAATGAAAACAAACCAATCATTAACACATGGGCTTCAAATGTTAACATAATTGTTAGGTATTATGAAAGGATATCGTTCAAGTAAATAGCAAATATAAAACAAAGTTTCGTTTTTACACATGCTGTATATATAAATTTATATAGTTTCATGCCATCTTACATTTGTCTAAGGCAGAACGATTGTTCATTGAATGCATTTAAACATTTTGTGAAATTCATCATTAACAAAATTACAAAAAGCTAATCGATAATACAAAATTGGTCAGTTCATCATTAATGAAAAATAAATAATCAACTATTCGTAAAACCCGACGGAATATTGCATGATATAAAAGTCAATTTGATACGATAAGTACATCATAATATTTATTATAAATGTAAGGCCAGACTTCCTGTTGCAGTTTTCCTCGATTCTTATCATTGGTATTTTTCATTTTCTTTTTTAGAGTGATCTTTACTTTCTTTGGTCTTAATTAATTATCATAAACTACCCACTCTTTTATCCTTCGGCTTATTCTGCATTGTAAGTTAAAGGAAAAATCATATTATTATGGAAAACAACATAAATGTTCTCCAAATTGATGTTTATGGATGCAAGTTCATACTTGTTGAGCGTTTTGAGTTAACATTTTGGTAAGAGATGCTAAAATTATAATTTCAGTATTGTTTGGTGCAGGTGCAAAGTTGACATTTTCACGCAACATAAAGCATGTTAAGACCTTTACTTCTAGTTCGAGCCCTGATTGCAATTCCAAATTTGCCAATGTACGCTAGTTGAGACATTTGTATAAGATAATAACCGGAGTAGAGTTCGGTTCGAAATTCTAGCCCAAAACTCAAAATTTTGATCATAGTTTACTTTGCATCAAGCAGAATCAAATTTGTCTTCCTCAAAATAAGGTATATACAACCTACATAACAAAATAAAATGCACCTTATCATCGAAATACCGTACATTAACGTTTTTAGCCAAAATCATGAAAACACTACGTCTCTTCAAGTGTTGTTTTATCAGAAATAGACTTGCAAGTCAATGTCGACCAAGAACAGACAAATATAATAATAATAACTAATAAATAATAAATAATATCAATCATTACAAGCAACACAAGCAATTAATTTTTACCCAAACAAAATCAGAAGGTCACAGTTGATCCTTAAAAGCGACACAATTTTCTGATTTCAGGTGTAATTGCTTAATTGGGATTTTTACCTTAACCTCTGCTATACTTTACTGTTGCTAAAATAACGTCGTTGTAGATTATTGTCGACCGCATCATTGGGTATCGACCATACCCAGAATGCATCATTTCAAGGTTATTTCTATTCGATGTAAAATCATGAAATAACTACATTATGCATGGATGATATTCTAATTTAGGACAAAATTACCGTCATTATACCAGGGACACTTCAAAGTGTCCCTGATTATACTAAGGGGTATAATATTATATATATAGTTAAGTATTAGTTGGAATAAATTTTCATATAATCAAGGCTTAAGTTATCATCAAGGTTTCTGCACGATTAGGCATCATTTTCTAATCTTAAGTTGACAATAGTAGTTACAAAATCTTTATTGCATTATATACACATTTGTGCAAATATAATAAATTTGTATTAACATTTTGTAGCATAATGCATCTCTGTAACACTCCCATGTAATAATGTTGGCAACATAACTCTTCGCGACAATAAGGCGTTCTCAATGTAATTATAAAAGTTAGATATAAGGCACAAGTTGCAATGGCCACATCATAAAACATTTGACTCTAAAGTCCATCATCCTTTCATCTTACATTAGATTTAAACATCAATGATTGAAATCTTCAAAGCTGTGTGTACCAATGTCGGTTGTAAGTTGTCTCGAATGGAGATGAAGGTGGCGGTGGATACGCGAAAAATTGCCTCGTGGCCTCATCTGATGAATTATCAGCCAGCTCAGGGGGAGGAGTAGGAGCGGTGTAATCGTCATCTTGTCTTTCCTCCAATGATGCAAAGTCGGGTAACGGTGGAGGTGGTGGAGGCGTACTTGACATGCTATCGTGACGCATTGAAGACGCACGACTCACATGAATTGCGTCAACCATAGCTTGTCTTAGTTCACTACGAAGCTCTTCTCGAAGCTCCATTCTGAGTTCACTGCGAATATCGCTTATGATATCAGTTCTTAACGTCTCTAGATCCTCTTTGGACGTTGTAGTAGCGGATCTTGACAGCGTTGCAGGCGAGCTGCTCTGATTAATATCTGTAACCATTATTTTGGGGCTATTATGACTTGAATTATTTGAAGGTAGTCTCAAGTTCACATCTTGGTTGTTCATATTTTCATCTGTCTGAGGAAATGTAGTTGTAATGGCGTTGGGATTCACAGCATGCAAAAGATCAAGTTTGATGTTCTCGACATTGGCTCTTTCTCGGGCAAGTTCACGCTTACGATCTTCTCGTAATTCGTATCTGTATAAAAAGATAAAGTAAAGTAGCAATTAAAGATTAATGACTTTCTGTAAAAAGCTTTAAGTTCCAGTTTACAAAAAATCAATTTGATATAGTCCTTAACGTTCTTGATATGAGAGTTTAATAAGAGCTGGCCGTTGGAAGCCTGGTAAAGACACTGTTTCTTCCGATCTGGTTCCATCTGTTCCAACTGTTTTTCGAAAAAGGCAATCTACATGAAGTTTATTACGGCGTGGTGTATACAACTACTAGTAGTGTTCATGTGGCTTTGAAGAGCCATTAGCATCAAGGAAACTATAGTATATCGCGATAACATTAACTTTGGTATTGTGCAACTGCTGTACCTATATAAGTAAGTGCTTTAAATACTTTGACAAAACTTTAAGAGCATTTTCATATCATAAGCGACAAAGGATAGATTGTTTACCTACCTAAAATTTGAGATATCTTGTTTAAATTCATGGAGGTCAACTTCACATTTAGACCGTATTGGTGTTAACACCTTATTTGAGACTTGAGAGATATCTTGTTTGATTTCATTGAGGCCGTCTTCACATTTAGACCGTATTGGTGATTACACCTTACCTGAGACTTGATATATCTTGTTTGATTTCGTTAAGGTCATCTTCATTGACCCCATCTTCCTTCCTTTCAGCCTTAGTCTGGTGGATGTAGCGACTCACTAACCGCTTCATTACATCTTGATATCGCGTCTCTGGTGTCACGTTTGGACCAATAACGCTTGGGCCAAGTACGTCCCCGGTCTGAAATAAGAAGAGAAGAGGCTTGATATAGTCGCAAGTCTTCACAAACAAAGCCCATATCTTACAACGACTAATGAGTATGAATCGGCAGAATATTCCAAAAGAAATGTAATTACCTATAGTATCATAAGCTGAAATCTTACATGCAATGGTGGCAACATTGAAGATCATTCTGATACGATAACTTGCGCAAATGTTGCTCACAAAAATGCAATACAAAAATATTTATACAACTGATTTTTTGATAGAGAGAGATTGGTCAATTCTGAAAAACATGAGTGTCTTGTAAATCAACTGGTCAAAACATTTCTTTTTCAAGTTCTCAGGAACGTCCCCAAAGAAGAGGTGGATGACAGGGATGCAAAATAATGCCCTGGGTAAAAGAAAATTTGTAAGAAAACCTGGGATGGTTCTTTATCTTTGCCCCTACCGAAAGGTATAAGGTAAGTTAAAGCATCAGAAGGTACACAAACCGTAAAGTTGCTATGTTGTGAAAGTCCATTCGTTGGTACATGTTCATGCTATGCAATATTTCGCTTCTAGTAAAGCATTGTGTATAGAAGACAGACAAGATCGGATACAACACATACCTTAATGACGCCATCATCTAATGATCTTCTTTTTTTTGGCCTGGAATTTCTTCGTCGATGTTTAGTGAAAGACAAGCAAAAACGCTTCATGGCCAGAGCGGCATAGTAGAACGATTTGGGACTAGGTATCAAGTTGAAGGGTGGAGGTAATGTCGATCCTTCGTCAAAGTAATTCATCCAAAGCTTAGAGCGGGCAAATTTCCATTCACGATCTGCGTGATCCTGAAACAGATAGTAGAAATCAGTCAATACTATAATAAGGTAATAAACTGCGAAGGTGTTCGTGCGTGTCGTTGGCATATCTGCCATCCTACGAGTGAGCCCGCACTCAAGGAGTTTCCCGGTCGCACGGGATGTTTTGACCAATCCCATTGAAGAGCCCACTAGTTTGTATTACTTTCCAGTCGAATGGAATAAGCACCGCCCATTATCTATTAATCTTCCCGGACGAATGGTTGTTTAAACCAATCAGATTCAAGCACCCACTCGTTGTGCTTGCCGAGTGGAAAATGCAACACCCATTCGACCGGCTCATAAATGTGGCTCATACATGTCAGAGCCCATTTTGTCATTTTATAACATCTGCCCAAGCCCATGTTAAAACGAAAGGCCATTGAAATACCATATATTATTTGTTGTTAGATTGTTTATTGTTAAAACGCGACTGACTTTCGATTATAAAACCTCATAAATGTTATTTTTAAAAAAATCTGTGTCGTTCTATGGATGCACAATTCACCTAGGTTTGTTACTTGTACATATATACTTGCTCCCCTTCACATCAGCGTCAGTTCTTACGATGACTGCCCTAATGTAGGCTAGGAACGTTGCGTCATAAAATATCAGGTAGGGAAAGTTCGCAACAAACCAAATGTGCTCCATACCCCATTATTTGATTAAATTGTTTCTTCATAGCGTCATCCTTGACTCCAGATCGAGATTGCAATGTCATATCACGAACTTAGCCTTACCATGCAGAAATAGGTATCATTGTGAAAATTAACAAGTGGCCGAAAAGAAATTTCGGTTCTGAGTGGTTGACTACAACTACTACCAATAAACACGTCTAAAATGTTTACCTGGATGGTTTGAAAGGAGCTGCTCATCATAGCTATAAGCATGTTGAGGAGAACCACGATAGAG
The DNA here is from genome assembly GCA_032273385.1 of Ophiopholis aculeata. NCBI lineage: Eukaryota > Metazoa > Echinodermata > Ophiuroidea > Amphilepidida > Ophiactidae > Ophiopholis > Ophiopholis aculeata. The sequence continues at coordinate 3,356 of JAUMTS010072344.1, read as the reverse complement.
AGAAGATGATAGGCTAGCAACATATACTCTCCCATAGTTTGACTAAAGCCATGATCCATATTCAGTGCTACCGTATCTCTACCGACCAACCCAAATAGTGCCCAGGATAAGGTGATTAGTGACTTGGGTAGGCTGAAAATAAACAATAAAAAAGGTATAGTTTACCTGTATGGTTTGAAAAGAGCTACTCATCATAGCAATTAGCATGTTTAGAAGAACCACTATAGACAGGAGTTGGTAGGCTAGAAACATAAACTCTCCCATGGTTTCAATAAAGGTGTGACCCATATGAAGTTTGACAACGTCTTTACTGACCAACCCAAATAAGGCCCACATCAGGGTAATAAGAGAGGCTCCTAAGCTGTAATTAAAGAGAACAAACATGTCATTGTTGGTGGATTTAGAGTTTGGTCACAACCCATTTGAGAATGGCATGCTGTTACCGGGGGATGACCCGGGTCCGGATCTGAATTAGATAATGTGCAACACTCTTATTGCGGAGTCAAGGGGCTCCAAACGCCTAACCACGTGAATAAGAAGAATACGAATCTCAGTTTAAGATACAGGAGGAAAACCTCAGTACTCTATATTGTATACTGTAAAATCTGCGGGAACAAGTGTGGACTGGAAACCAAGTGCACATACAACGCCAGGGCTCGGGAATCGAACCCGGGTGTACGGTGAGGGAAGTACTGCTTCGCTACTTGTTATATTAGGGAGCTTTCGATTTGCACGACGGACGGATCTACGACGGAAGAATGACACCTAGAGACATGTGGGCATATAAGGGCCTGACGACCGTCCGTGTGACGACGATAACGTAGGATGTTTAACCGTCGTAGAAGCGTCCGTCGTGCAAATCGAAAGCTCCCTATTGTCTGGTAGCGGGCCCGCCTGTTCCAGTATTGATATCACCCTAATCACTTCTTTAAAGTAGCAGCTAGGGTAATAGTTTTGAATAGGATATGTGCTCATGTTTTAAAAGCTTTTTAAAAACATCTTTAACGTGGAACAAGTATACTAGACATCTCAAGAACTTTACATTCCGGTTGAAGAAGCTTGTATACAAGAACATAGTTTAGTTTAATTAGAAAAAACATTTATTTTATGTATAAAAATAATAAAGTACGTATTCAATAATTGATTTATTAATTTGGTTTTTCTTCAACTTACCCATCGAACTCGACGAACTTACACCCCTTCGTTTCTTTCACATCACCATCAGTACCGTTACATTTACTGTCCAGATTGTTCTTCACATTGTAATTATAATACCAATACAGCTGGTTCATTCCACACGCAAATGACAATAGAATCAAGAAAAATATAACAAAGAATTTTGCAATATCAATCAACATGCATCCGAGTGATATCTGTAGCGGTCCAAGATATGGATTAGCTTGAAATAAGTATATTATTCTTGCAAAGCTGAAGACATTAGCTACAGCAAAAACTCCTTCTGCAAGTAACGTTGGGTCAGCCCAATTCCAATCAGCTCGATTAATGCCCTCTGGATCGGGTCCACTTCGTCTTTTCTCTACTAATGCACCTACACGCAATGCAAACGTGCACAGATAGAGAGACAACATGATGAAATCCAACCAGTTCCACCATTGCCGTATGTAAGCTTTCAAACCTTCCTCCCAAAGTTGCTTGCATTCACCCCAGACCATTCCTGAAATTGCAGAAAACAAAGAAAAAATAATGCGTCAAATCTACATGCAGTTAGCTAATGTCAAATATTGAATAACAGTCCAAACACCAAATTATTTCATACAGTTAAACCTCGTTATCACACACTCTGTTAACACTAAACAGGAGTTTCAGATGACTACTACTGGGATTGTATGCTTAAACTTAAAGTATCTAGTAACACAACCTTAAATGGAAAACTTACAAGACCTAATTAGTTGCAAATGGTAAATTAGGAGGTCAATACTCATATTAGCATTTTATATGTACACAGCCAGATTCATTAGGTTGGAGTTGAGCATGTGGTAGGTCCTGCATGTGTTCTCCCAGTGTCACAACAAAGTACCTGCAAGCCTTTCACGTCCATAGGTACTTTGAGCGAGGACTGCGTAGGTACTTTGACCCCTTAGGAAATCTGGAGTACACATGCAGTTGTGTCATAGGCTCCTACTAGGATTCTACCACATCAATATCTGAATAGTTATGGCCACATGTTAGGATCCTACCAGTTGTGAATTTTGCTGTGATAGGTATTACCTGGTTGTTTAAAAGACCATGGATCGTTTAACATCTAAAAGACACTAGCGCTGCGTTAGAGGTGTAATTCTTATCTTTTAGCCTCATAGACTAAATGGGGCTCAAAGACAGAAAAGCAGAAACAAAGAAATATAAATCATTTGCTACTTTGAGATTGCCAGTTGATTGTAGAAAACATGCTACATCTGTGGACTATATTGTACAGTGTGAAAAAGAACTAATGTTTAATAACAACGGTAAATACACCATTGTGCTTACTCACCAAAAGCCCAAATAAGAACTATTATTTCGATTTCCGCAGGCGGTAAACCTCTTTGATTCGCTTCGCTAGCAGGCGGAGTCTCTACTATCCTGGTCGATGCCAACACCAGAAGCACCAGAAATATGACAAACGAGGCGCTGTGATTCATGAACTTCATGAAGGGTGAACGGAGCATAGTGCCAACTCGACTACGAGGAAAGATCAGGTAATAGATGGCCAAGAAAGGCATACAGGCGAATACAGCACCACATATAACACTTTGGATTGCCCAATTGCTGCCACGCCATCCAGGTAGTCCTTCGTACCAGATGGTTGACAACAGTTGCTGTGTGTGGGGATGAGCTGTAAACTGTTGAAAGACGAATATTGTTTTATTATTGAAAATGTAAAAGATATATGTTCGCAAGATCAATATAAAAATAAAATCACACCAAGCCATTACTCCCAGCTAGACAACCATAAGGCATGTTTTAACTCTCTTAATTACAAGTCTTACACTACATATTATTAAGGTAAAACTATTTATTAAATACAAATCAATATCCAAAAGGGTAAACACTATGTGCAGGACTAAAAACACTGACCGACGTTTCGGTAAGCAATACTTTTCATTAATAAGGTAAAACATACAAGTAAAAAGAGCTACCCAAAATAACACCACATATCAGTTGCAAGGGCAGGAATGCAACTAATACATATAATTAATAGGTTTAAAAATGTCGTTGGATGGGAACTTGTGTGATGAAAAATGTCTGCGTTGTGCTTTCGTTCGAAACATCGTTATCACATTGTAGTACACTGATCATTGATCAAATGACCCTAAAGTTGTGGGTGCGACTCCGACCTCTGCCACTTCAGTGTCAAA